>JAYEAL010000286.1:0-40949 GCA_036419045.1 Scirpophaga incertulas | reverse complement strand
ACAATCGAGTCATAACTATGGTATTTTTATTGCGTATTTGATATGAATTTCAACTTGATAGCTCTACGCGTTCATGAGGAAAAAAGTAATAAGTTTATATTTATTAAAAAATATATATTTTGTACTAAAAATTTAAGGTTTTCGGAATTTTTCCTTTATGTGTGCTATAAAACGTTGCTTCATGCCAAATTTCAAGATTCTAGGTCGACTGGAAGTACCCTTTAGGTTTTGATTCCCTTGCGAATACTTGCGAGTTTCAGAATATGCAGCTTAAATTGCTGTTTCTTTTGATTGCGTTGACATAGAAGTTTGATTTTGTTACAGCTTAAAGGTATTATAGACCCGAGTATTTGGTATGAATTTCAATTTAATACCTCTACGCGTTTATGAGGAAATGGGTAGTAAGTTTAAAATTATTAAAAAATATATATTATGTGATGTAACTAAAAATTTATGGTTTTCGTAATTTTTCCTTTATCTATGCTATAAGACGTTGCTTCGTGCCAAATTTCAAGATTCTGAGTTCACGGGAAGCACCCTGTAGGTTTTGATTCCCTTGCAAGTGTCGAAAATTTGCGGCATAAACGGCTGTATCTTTTGATTGCGTTGGCTTAGAAGTATGATTTTTTCACAGCTTCAAGGGACAGTAGACCTGAGTAATTGATATAAATTCAATCAGCTTCATACCTCCACGCGTTCCTGAGAAAAAGGGTCTTGACAGACGGACGGACAGACGGACAACAAAGTGATCCTATAAGGGTTCCGTTTTTTCCTTTTGAGGTACGGAACCCTAAAAATCGTATCAAAATCCGTTGCGTAGTTGTAAAGATCTAAGCACACTTAGGGACAGACAGACGGCAGATAGCGACTTTGTTTTATACTATGCTGTGATTTAATAATAAAGTTCGTTCCCTCTACATCTAATTCCTAAATCCTCAACACAATTCCGAAATGTCTTATTTAAGGTAATACTTTACTATCATCTTAAATATTACATGTTAGGGATTAAAGTGTGAAATTACTGTTTTCTATGAAGATTTCAAAGAATTTGTCTTATTCCATACTTATTTAATAACCTTCCTAATAAGTTTTTCTTATTTATTTAATAACAAAGAAAGCAAACTTTACGAAATTTACACACTCGTCAGTAGACAATAAACTAAGTAATAACGTATTGAATGCAATAAAATTAGTTATCATAATGTCATAATGTTATAGGATGACGTAAAATACCCTAATTTGGAAATACATATTTTCTATAGCGCTTAAATTTAAAAAATTATAAAATTTTATATTTCAACCCCGCAATGTCATATTTGACGACCCATTTGTATATAATATACATATATTGTTTTTATAACAATTTTTGGATGTGTAATCCCAACTAATATTATAAATGCGAAAGTGTGTTTGTTTGTTTGTTTGTTACCTCTTCACGCTTAAACTACTGGACCGATTTCAAAAATTCTTTCACCTTTGGAAAGCTACATTCTCCCCGAGTAACATAGGCTACTTTTTATCCCGGAAAAATCGACAGATCTCACGGGATGCGCAATAAAGGCTTCGCTCAAAAACTACTGCACAGATTTTTATGCGGTTTTCATCAATAGATAGAGTGATTCTTGAGGAGTTTTGCGGCATTTTTTATCTCGGAAAAACGGATAGTCCCACGGGAAGCGCGATAAAATCTTCGCACCATAAACCGACTTCCGCGTATATGTAGCCGTGGGCAAGAGCTATGACCCTTATCCCTCTATACACCCAATCCCGAAATCCACGCGGGCGAAGCCGCGGGCAGAAAGCTAGTTTTGTTATATTTTGTATGTTGTTCGCAAAGACGCATGTTGTAGGTTATAGTCAGACTAGTTAAACTGTTTATGTTGTATTCTTGTATTTTTCAAACTGTAATCAATTAAGTGTCATAAATAATGAACAATACAATTTCAAATTACCGGTACATACAAACATTGCAAGCCCATGGCAAGCAAGCTACAAGCTCGTTCCTCGTCCTTTTTTTTTATAGAAATTGTGCACGCACTTCCTACAATGAACGCATAGTAACTTCTGTTATATATGGAACTATATTAGTTTAAAATCTACTTCAATACATATAATAATTAAAAAGGACGATTTGATTAAAATATTTTAGTAATTCATTACTAGAGATCGGATTATCAGATGCATATTTACCTAAAGTTAGTTTAAGACAAAGTATGGAACGGCTTTTTATTGTTTTGTTAAATAAAATTTTTCACCATTTCTGTTTTTTATTCAATTATTTAATTGATTATTGTTTTAGTCAAACTAGCTCACTACTTTCGTATAACACTCATCATGTAATAAATCGTACATTCATAAATCGCACGGGGAATTGAAACTAAACTTCATGTAAATACGTATGCATAGTTGTATAATTGAACCCGGAGTCTTGGTCTTTTGAAAATAAATACCACGTGCTAATTTAGTAATTTTCAAACAATATCACTACGTTAAATTTGCAGTCCCGTATTTTCCCGGGATTTTTATTTAACAAAATGTATTTTAAAAAGCCGCTTCCATAATTTGTGAGCCAAAAATTAACTTTAGGTAAATATGCATCCGATTATCCGATCTCTATTCATTACATACAATATATTGCTAAAATGTGTATGTTGAGATAAAATAAGGATAAAGTGAGGAATGAATATATCAGGGGAAGTCTGAAAGTAACCCCTATTGTTGAAAAATTGAGAGAAAAGACCGTTCCTGCTATGTAAGAAGACAGAATGAAGAAAAAACGGATGATACGTTGAAGAAGGGATTGAGTATCGAAAAAGCGCGTGATAGAAGAGAAACAAGAGGAAGGAAGGAAGTCTGTCAGTAGCCTCTATTGTTGGAAAATTAAGAGAAAGGAGACTTTCCTGGTATGGTCACGAATTTAGAAGAAGAAATTTTCATGTTACTAGGAAATTTATGGACATGAAATTGGATGGGCGTGTGTGCAGAGGAAGACAGAAGAAACGATGGATGGACTGTGTAAATGTTGATATGTCGTAGAAGGGAGTGAGTGTCGAAATGGCAAGTGATAGAGAAGAAAGGCAAGAAAAAGAAGAAGTAAATTGATTAGAAAAAAAATATTTTGTTGATTTTATGTGTCAAAAAGGAGAGAAAGAGATATATTGTTTACATTAATACAATATTAATATACTTTTTTTTAAGATTATGTATTATCATGTACCAATAATAGAGAACAAATATAAGAATTACCCGTATTTTATATCCACTTCCTGTTCTGGACGTGGCGGAACTAGGTGAGGTAGCAAACATTTTCAATAGTTCATTAAAGCTTTCATTGGGTCGGAGCCGGGAATACGAGCCTCTGGCGCTCGGCGAAATTATTGCGGCTCTGAATAAATGTTGCTCATCTCTGCTTCTTACCAGTGAAAGAAGCCTTTTATGAACTAATTCACTAAGGCTTAGTGTGGGTTACAACTTTTGTTTGTGGAATGAACGCGTGAGAAATTGGTTTATCCATATATATTGGCATGATAAGTTTAGAACTTCGCGATCCAGTACTAATGAATATATTTTGGTTAAAGTTATGGAGTAATTTTTGAGAGCGATAAAGGGAATAGCATTATTTTACCATAGAAAAATAACTATTTCCCACGATAAATACCGCTGAAATGACTCCTGTATAATTGAATTTTTGTCGGTCATAATCTTATGAATTTTAACGTCATAGTCAAAATCTTACAGTATAGGCATGTATTAAAGTCGGATAACGACCGTCGCAGGTATACTATGGTCTCGCTACTAAGCTACGAATCTGATGATTCAAAGGGCGTGGCATCGATCCTAAAATATCTTAATTTGTTTTTCGTTTTTCGGATTTTTATATGCACATTTATCTGATGCTCCTACGGTGAACGTTAACATCGTGAGGCAATTTGCATACACCTGCGAAGAAATCCAAAGCTGTCAAAATCAAAATATGTGTATATGTTCTGTAGCCTTTCAATTTAAAAAGTTGCTGTTTCTTTTCCGATCTCTTTGGTGTTCTACGGACTCTTTGGTCCGCACTCTTTTTTGTTTGTGTTAGTCTTTTTACATTTCCTAATATATTATTTATTCTACAAGTAACATATCATTTGTCGATCAGGAGACGGTGTTGTTCTTCGTTTTGTGGGGACAAATGATCTTGTCCCCCACAGTCGTAGCCCCATCTATATCTATGTTCTAAAAGTTATAAAGTTTTAAACATAAGTGAAAACCCCGCTATTTCATATTAGACAACGCATTATTATATATATTGTTTTAATAATAATTTTTGGATGTGTAATTTTGTTATATTTTGTATGTTGCTCGCAAAGACGCATGTTGTAGATTATTTTGTATTCTTGTATTTTTCAACTGCAATCAATTAAGTGTCCTAAGCACAGGAAGCAAATAATACCGTCGATTTAAAAATTCTGGTACCTACAAACAAACATTGCAAGTATATGGTCAACCAATCCGCACTGCACCAATTTGGTTGACCAAGACCTAACATAGTTTAAGGTAGGCTCGTGCCCGTTGGTGGGTACATATCTGAGCTGTGATGATCATTATCTTCACATGTAATCTGACTCTATCTACTGCTAGACTTTAAGAGATCCAGGAACGCTCAAAAAGCTCGGAAAGCATAATTTCAAATCTTCTCTTTTCAAATAACAACATTAAAAATTATTAATTTACAATTTTGATTTTCACTAAGTTGGAGTAATTGGAACATAGTCGAGAGTGAGTAGCAGATAGCCGAGGATGTGGAACTGATACCCAGGGAGAACGCCATTCCATCCTTTTTTTCGATGAGAAAGCTCACATTAAGCGAGCAGACGTCGATGAGGTCGTGGAAGTGTTTGTGAGAGTTCCCATAACTTTGTGGAGCAACGATGCGTCTCTCCTCAGCGTACATACTCGCACCAAATCGTAGTCGTGTATGAGGGGCACTGTTGAGTTTTTAGTTGGATAGGGTTTTGGTTATTAGAATGTTAGCTTACCCGACATAATTACTTCTTTCCCGGAGTTTGTGATAATACAAGTAACGCATATAAAAAAGGATATACTCATAGAATCTGAATACCTCTAGATATGCGCAAAGAAAGTAACGAAGAAACAACCACACTTAGAACATTCTCAATAAACAGTACGGGAATAAGAAAACGCAGTTAATCAGAAACGCCACCCTCGACCAGAATACAAGGAAACAATTTGTTAAATGAAATTCTTTTATAACACCACTAGCACTTTATTAGAGGAGGAAGTAATTCGTATACAGGAGGTACAATAGTTCAACGGTGTAGTCGGGATTTTAATCTGCAACATAACCTATGTGGATTTAAGCGACAAGCGGAAGTGGTGACCTGACTGCCTTATAATTTTACTAAACACATGTCTGCTCCTATTAGATTCTGTGCGAAATGTTAGAGATTTGAATCTGACGTTTTATATTTTCGGCTTTCAATTGATTAGAATTGTCATCCAAAGAAATTTCTCAGAATTGAAGCATTCATTCTTATTTGCAATACTTTGGCATAGTTCAACAAAATTTCAAATACATTTTTGTAAAACTTAGTTGTAATATAAACATAACTAGATAGATACATATATATCTAATCAATTTATTTGTACAAACACACACATTTGTATAACATGAAGTACATATTGCATAGAAGAGACTAATGAATAATTAGAATATGAATAACTTATAAATCACCACAATCACAATCACTTCAGCCGTCACCCAGAGAATAACTATATGATTTTTTTTTTATGTGATAGGGGGCAAACGAGCAGACGGATCACCCGATGGTAAGCAATTACCGCCGCCCATGAACGCCCCCAACACCAGAGGAGTCACAAGCGCGTTGCCGGCCTTTTAAATGGGAGTACGCTCTTTTCTTGAAAGTAAAAATGCTTCTGTATACTTAAAAAAATTTGTGCTTCAAATATTAACCTGAGAAAATGAGATAAATGAATGCAAATAAATAGATTGCAACCAAAAACAAATATTTATTCTAAAAGAAATATTATACATCCCTTCCCTGTTTCATTATTCTCATTTTAACATAGACAAATTATTAAAATTCATTGAAACATCAAAACATTGTGTTTTATTGATACAATACGTCTATAAGTATACATATAACAGTTATGTAATTTAGTGTTAAAGAAATTATGATCTTAATAATTTCTAGAAATAAAAATTTTCTAGAAATTTTGAGTTTATTGTCTGACGATGATATTCCGAAACCGGTCACAATAAATAAAAATATTAAATAGTAGTGGAACTAGTGAAAAGTAGTGGTTTATTACGATCATAATATGGAGTTCCATCAAGAAGTTACAGCACAAAGCATAAACTAGTTAAAGAAATTGTTTTGAAGCTGAAATTGTTCGAAAACTTCACCAAAATCCCGTAGCTATTTATAAATGACATTCGAAATCAAAATATGTCTTTATAGAAAGCTCTTTTGAATCATTTTTTTTTCTCACCACCCAATCAGGACGTATTTTTTAGCTGATAAGAAGAATGGGACATTAAAATACGCTTTGCTTCACCAACGTCATAGAGCCTGCAGAGGGCATTATTAGCTGTGGATCATGATTGCCATCACAGGATTTGTAGATGGTCATTAACAGCTCGCCCGCATCAGGTCTTCTAATTATTATGCTATTTGACGAACCTTCCTACTTTTATATAAGGATGAATGAATGAAGTAAATCTCATTTATTAGGCTACGGTACGCTATTAAGTAGTGTTAGTTAATTAGGTGTCTGAAAACAATTAGGGCGATTACTTTAAAAAATCAAAAAAGAAGCCCTTCTTTATCTACACTAATACATCTATACTAATATTATAAAGAGGAAAGATTTGTTTGTTTGTTTGTTTGTAATGAATAGGCTCCGAAACTACTGGACCTATTTCAATAATTCTTTCACCTTTGGAAAGCCACATTATCCCCGAGTAACATGGGCTACTTTTTATCCCGGAATAATCGACAGATCTCACGGGATGCGCAATAAAGGCTTCGCTCAAAAACTACTGCACAGATTTTCATGCGGTTTTCATAAATAGATAGAGTGATTCTTGAGCAAGGTAGTGCGGTATTTTTTATCTCGGAAAATCGGATAGTCCCACGGGAAGCGCGATAAAACCTTCGCGCCATAAACCGACTTCCGCGCATATGTAGCCGTGGGCAAAAGCTATGACCCTTAACCCTCTATAGACCCAATACCGAAATCCACGCAGGCGAAGCCGCGGGCAGAAAGCTAGTGTATTATAAAGAGGAAAGATTTGTATTTTTGTATGTAGCGAATAAACTCAAAAAGTACTGGACCGATTTTAATAATTCTTTCTTCATTAGAAAGCTAAATTATCACTGAGTAACATAGGCTATATTTAGTACAAGATTACTATAGAAATCTTTAGAAATTCTTATTAAAACCAACCAAAGGTGTAAAAAAATTTGCCATAAAATGTCTTTCATCGCATACGCTGCGAAGAGTATTAATGATAGGACAATATCTGCAAAAAACTTCCCAAGACCATATGTCTAACTATTGTAGTTACGTCACTAGACCTACTTTTTTACGTTTAATAAATTGTAGCGAACGACGCGCGATGGCTTCGGGTTTAATTTGGTTCGCGTTCGTGCTCGCTTCGGGGATTATTAATATTATGCCCAACGAATTGGGCACGGGTCAGCTAGTGTTTAATATTTACGTCGAAAATAAGACGTTACACAGTCCAGTAATTGTTTTGAATTAGGAAATTGGTGAGTAGAATATTCGTTACGTTTATAAATTACCAGTTTCAATATTTTCAGAAATAATTTAGGCAGTTAATAAAATAAGGCAGTAATTTTAGAAAGAAAATACCCTTAATAAGGTACATGGTTGTGTGTTTATTTCTGTTGTATTATTACAGTAACTGGAATTAAAAGTAAACAGAATCAAATGAGAACATCGAACAATCACTTTTAAGTATAAATTTCAAAAATACTATGACAATATTTTATAGATTTACGACGGGAAATGTATAAGTGGTAAGAAATAAAAAAGGTAATATATTCTCTTCTTGAATTGTTACAGAAACGTTAATTGAATGGTCTCAGAGAAAATAGTTTGACTTCATTTTTTTTGACAACCTGTCATTTTTGGAAGACTGAAATTTGAAACACAAGAACGAAGAAGACTGTCATCATAACTCAAAATACATAAACTCAGATCTCGATCTCATTAAATAATTAGAAACCATATTCTTTACAGGTGTCTTTATTATTACTCGTATATCGCATAACAATGCATTTTTTTGAGTTATAACAGTCTTCTTATAATTGAGTTTTAACTCATAGGTCAATCCCATTTCAACGATGCGTTGATCATATGATGAAATTTAGTATCAAAACATTAGTGCTTTAACATTCATAAAATTGGACATTAATAATCAAAAATTAAATGGTTTTAAAATACTTGACATTCTTACAAATACAAAAGGTGAATCGTATTTTTCATAAATGATCAGTAAACCCATTTGTCATCTTTAAAACTCGTTCGGTGAATATTATTTTAATGATACAAGGAAAAATTCAATTTTTTTTGTAATCTGATTTTGTTACATGAACAACAAAGTATTTAATTACTTACTTATTTTATATATTTCGCTTCATTACATGAACTATCTATTTAGTACTGAGCTATACTGGACTTGACAAGGATTCATCAAAAACAAAACAAAGTTTGCTTAACATATTATCGCTCTATGTCTTTTTATTAATAAAATTATTAAATGCATATTATTAAAATTATTTATTAAAATGCATTAAATTGCATACCCCGGCTGTGGCGAGCCGGTGGTTATGTGGGGCTCTCCTCCCCAGAAGGGGGAGGCCTACCCACTAAAAACCTCAGGGATGGCCTTCCTCAGGCATGTAGGGAGCCCCCGGGAACGCCAAGCGACTTCCGGGAACCCCCAGCCTTTGCTCCCCTTCCGATATAGGGGAGCCCTCCTCGGGGAGGCTACAATACCTCCCCCGATCTCCTCCACCGACGACGCCCCCGGCCACGGAAGGGGCGTGGCCCCTCGGGTCGCCGTATCCGCGGGCGCGACTTTCTAGCACGGCCATCGGCCATCTCCCGACCCCGCTCGTCGGCCTCCTTCTGGAGCATCACTGCTTCACAGAAAGAAGCCACAGCCCTCCAATCGCTCTATGTCTGTGTATAATAATGTGGTATAGACAAATGCCGATGATTTGAATGCCTATTGTCAGTCAAATGTCAACAGCGTTTTCAAACTACGCGAAAATTCTCCCTTTTTGTTTCATGGTTTGATGTGTTAGTCGTAGTACGTCTTGCTACTAGTTTCGGGGATAACAAAAAAATTCGTTTTAAATACAACAACAATCGTTAGAAAGTATTGTTTTTTTTTTTGGTTTAGCAACACTTTTATAGCAACTGGTAGACAGTTTTTTATTAAAGTGTCAAAAAATTTAGTTTCGATCATTAAGTATAATCGGAACTATTGTTTACAAACAACTATTGAACAAACTAACTATTTGTTTACATGTTTACGTACGTTTACTAACAAACTATTTATTTATATGACGTACTCATTGAAAATCTACATTTAAAAAAAGCAGAGATGTTTAAAGTAATTGATTAATTTTTCCAAAAAATCACTGTGTTTCGTTGTCCTAAAATCTCTTTTCATAAAAGGTAAAAATTGTAAAATCATATCGGCAAACATGTCATGACTTGCACCGTGACATCCCTATGGCAACTAGACTATAAATCTTCCCATTGTCGCCGGCAGATGTCGTCGTGTCCAGGTTTTTACCGCCATAACTTGCTAACAAAGAGCGGTCTCTTTTTGTGCCACCTGTCGTATTCTTCGGAGTTAGAATTTAGTTGTTTGCTCTTGTCTCCTTAGTACATTGTAATATAACAATAAATATTTGCAAAAGGGACTATTTTGATAAGATAAATAAACATTCTTTGAGAGACAGAAACTTGGTATTTTATGGATTCAACCATTGCGTCGGGGTCATGGCGGTGCAGACAGAGGAATAAGAACCTGGGATTTATGGTGTAAATTTCGTTGACCATTATGATATTTTTCTCAAACATGCTTGAAAACTCGAGCATTATTTTGACAACCTTCTTCGAGATAAATCGAAATTGTTGTACTGGCCAAATACATGCGAGCAGCGGCCGGCAAAAAATGTATGAAAATCCATACCTGTCGTGTTTTAGCGGCCAAATAAATATACATGTAAATTCATATCTATCGTGTATTTTAAAAATGGAACGATTTGTTGCTTCGAAAAATGGCAAACCAAGGAGGCAACTTATCAGAGTTTTATTTAAATATCGAACTGGCTTGCAAAAAAAGAACCTGTTTTATAATAAAAAAAAAAAACAAACGAATCCTTTGGCGCGTGAAAAATTTTAATAATCAAGAACAACATAATCCCCAGAAAGTCCACTTTACATTTCAATAATTGTACATACTATAACTGTATTTTCAAATAAAAGTTCTGCTTAGTACTACTTAGTTTTAATTTCCGCGCATTATTTGAGAAAAGTACTATACAAGCCTTGGCCACAATTACGCATTGATGGACTTTCGTCCATCAATGCCTCTGTTGTGTTTTTTTTTTCCTCAGAAGAGGAGGCTGAGCATCCATCATGGATACCACCGCAACGGCAAGTAGAGATGCGGTGATTATGTCGGACTCCTGGTGAATCGAGGCGGCTTGACCCAACAGACCTACCGACTAAACTCAGCCTAAGCCTTTGGTCCTAATGACCCTACTGGTTTTAATTGACGGATGCCTCTATTGCTGGCCGCTGCAGTAATGTACTATTTTTTTACCTGAGCAGAGGAGGGGCTGAGAAACTTCATGCATACCATCGCAAGTGCCGCGGTATTAGCGGACTCCAGACCGATTGAAGAAGCTCGACCGATGTTTTGCCGACCAAACTCAGCTTGCTTGGTCTTCCTCACCCCGGGACTTGGAGTGAGAGCGACCACTCTTTAGGAGAGGCTCAGATTCCTGGCTCCTCTAGCTAGCTATATTTTCGTCATAGCCGTATTTCTTACACATACAGAATTTACTGAAAGTCGAGATTATGTTGCTGAAAACCGCGTGCCTACATCAGCTGCGATTAAACTAAATTGGTATATAAATAAAAAATATTATATGTTAATTGTGATGTTGTAGCCCATTAAGGTTCGCAATATTTGTGTCACCAATTTTGTAAACGCGAATATTTGAATGTTTGTTTCTCTTTCACGTAAAAATTACTAAATGGATTTTAATGAAAATGTACAGCGGTATAGCTTATATATCAGAATAAAACATAGGCTACATTTTATAAAGATATTGTGTGAATTGTCCAAAATATGACGATAAGTGTCAAGTAAGTAGGAAAAAATCTGCCAAATCAGACGAAGTCGCGGGTACCAGCTAATATCTTTAAAGAGGGTTTGAATATTTCACCCCATAGGAAAAAAACAAAGATTGCAATCTTAACTTAGGTAGGATATCACTACATAGTATAAAACAAAATCCGCCGTCTGTCTGTCTCTATGTATGCTTAGATCTTTGAAACTACGCAACGGATTTTGATGCGATTACTTTTAATAGATAGAGTGATTCTTAAGGAAGGTTTATATGTATAATACATGCATAATATAGTAGAGAAACACTGATAAATTTAGAGGTTTCTAATGTGATGTCGTAAATAAGCACTTTTGTTTGCGCTTATATTGCAAAAACGCTAATGGAACCCTACGAGATAGACCAAAATAATGTAGGTACTGCAGTATTGTCCACTTTAAAAAGTTCAACAAAAATGTCTGCGATGGTATATGTCTATCTCTTAGGGATGGTTATTTACGAAGTGATTCTAAACAATACAACATTAATCCTTATCCAATTAAGGCCCACCAAGTCGTCATTATCCAAGTATAACAATTCTACAGATAAAATTACTCTCAATATTTACTCTCCGATAACTGTTACTCCGTTATTCTAAGGATACATGGTTGGTGAAATGTAAATTTGGTTAGCTGAGAGTAACTGGGGTCTTTATTCTAGGAATAACATTTATCTGTTGTTGGTGAAATTGGGCCTAAGTATCTTAAATAAATTGTGCATTTATTATAGATCAATATGCTTTTAACAGCATGTAATTTAAGTGAATATTTCCGAAGATATTACACATTTAAAATGTAGGGACGATAAGCATTGCACCTGTGCGAAGCCGGGGTGAGTAGCTAGTATTTCACTAATTAGTAGGTATCTTGTGCTTCTTTAGATAGTGGTTGCGCAAGTATACTATTAAACCTGTCTATTTCATGAGAATGACCGACCAGAAGATGTTGGCGGCGATTCTGTCCCCAAGTACACTCTGCTAAAATATGATGTACATCTTCTACTACACCACACGTTGAACACAGAGGGCTATCTGCCCTTTCATGAGATATGCAAATTTATTATACTGTATTCAACGCAGTCTTAAAGCTAACACAATGTCAGATCTAGTTAAATAATCTCGTGAAAGTTTGGAATGGGTAGAATATTATAGGTTGGATGGTATTGTATTACCTTAAACCCTTAAAACGACTCCTTTCATCAAAATACTTCGACCACATAGAAAAACATTTTATTCTAAGATCTGGCAAGAGATCTGGATATTACGGCAAGTAGTCCACCTCAACTCCACATGTTATAGCCATTTTAACCATTTGATCGATCTGTTCATTTCCAATCAAACCATATTATAATATTGTAAAGTTGAAAAAAAATTAAATGCGTAGGGAAGTGACGACCCCATCGCCCGCTGGTGGGACATTTAATGCCTCTTGACTGCCATAAATGCCCCATCAGTGCAGTCAGTCTCCCTCAGGGCAGCTTGTGGCGAGCTGTCGGTGAGTTGCGTCACCGAGGGTACCGATGTGCTTCAAGGGGGCCTATGCCATCCGCCTCTGCCTTGCCTTCACCAGACAGAGTGGAGTCGTAAGAGTAGATGCTCGTAGGGCGGAAGTGTAATAATGGCATAACGCCGACGGCGACTCGATCGCTATCGCAGACACACCTCTACACTCTTAGCCGTTCACACCAATGTTCCTCTCTTTGCACCAATATTAGTCTGGTGTTTTGGGGGGCCCATTAAGTGAGCGGCGAGTCACCACCTGCCATATTTAAATCCGGAGTCTCTTCCATAGCCCGGTTTTCATTACCACCAAAATCGAAATGCAATAGACCACAAACTTTTTGATCACAAATGACAATAGTTTCTGTGCATCTAACTGGATATAGTATTTAGCTGCATTTTTCATGGTGCAGATAGAGATTAGACCCAGTTGGTACAGTCCACGCACGCTTTTATTAAATTTCGCTTAAATGGCCTCTACGCGTTGGATCTGTATCCCCGCGCATGCCTTATAAAGGACCGTGTCTTATAAAGACGCGTGCTTTAAGCTACAATAAAAAATACAAATATAATAACTATAGTACATATAGCATGCAATATTTTGATTTTAGTAGACAATAGTAGCATCCAACCATACAAACTTTCACGTTCATAATATTAGTACGTATTGATCGTACGTAATAAATATTAGGTACGTTTGTACGTAAATACTTTACGTAATTAATTACTTTACGGGTTTCACCGAAGCACGGTTTACTTAACATATCACTGTGGATACTTCTACATTAATTACTTACATACAATAAGCCTAGTAATCGTCACTGACAACCTGAAACAATACTCAGGCTGGCTTTCAGACGCCCCTCATTCGCTGAAAACATTAATCACGAAGCTCGTAGCTATTTTTCATCTTGTATTTGTACTCGTATTACTCTTTATGGGCTGTTTTTATGGTCTTAAATAGATACTTGTTAATTCACAGATCTCAGCGAAAGCCTTGTAAAGTACCTGTTAATGGATTATCAACAGGCGTGTCTGGAACTCACCTGGCATTCCCACCAAACCACCTCGACGTCCATTCTGTCCTCAATTAGGGCGATCTAGGAATTATATTTTCTAGATCCTACTACTATTATAAAGGCGAAAGTTTGTAAGTATGGATGTATGTTACTCTTTCACGTAAAAACTACTGAATGGATTTGAATGAAACTTTACCACAATATAGCTTATACATCAGAATAACACATAGGCTACAATTTTTGAGGTTTCTAATATGAGGTCGTAAAAAAAGCACATTTTTTCTCTTACATTGCAAACGCTGACTGAATCCTACAAGATAGATCAAAACAACTTACTTATTACTAGACTAGACGGGACGAACCTGAAGTCCACGCGAACGAAGTCGCGGGCAAAAGCTAGTAGAAAATATAATTCCTAGATCGTCCTAATTGAGTCCTAGATAGTTATCTAGGAATTTTATTTATATTGATTCCACATATTATATATAATTCAGCTACACAGCTGAATTGCGTCTTCATAAGTTCAAGGTACCTTACAACGTCCAGGCGCCTAAAAGTAAATCCATATTTAAGATAGTGATTCGTGTGCACTATCTGACTTACTTAAATACTTACTTATATTATTTTATAAGTCTATCTATGTGTGTATATGAGTTAGATAGTAGCTTTGTAATAAAATGTATAAATTCTTATAACAAGATTCCACATAGAGTAGCTGAATTGCCTCTTCATAAGCTACATGTTAAAAAGACGCTAATGAATAAGGGCTATATCAAAGTCAATGACTATTTAAATGATACCAATGCTTGGTGTGTGATTTGAGGATACATTCTAAAGTCTAAATATTTGTTTTCCCGTATAAATTGTAAACACATATGTACATTGTATGATAACGACATAATTTATTGTAAATATTGCTATTACTTTTGATAAAGCTGATAAGTTTCTTGCGCACATTCTTCTTATCAGCTAAAAAATACGTCCTGAATGGGTGGTAGGAAAAAAAATTTGGACGATTCAAAAGAGCTTTCTTAAAAGTCATATTTGAATAAAGATAATTTTGATTGATTGATTGATTGATATATCATCCTTGAACAACCCGGCCAGATCCAGGTCGGGTTTTAACGCCTTTAGATGCGCGCTTAAGGAGCTACCTTAGCGCACAGGCCACACCTTGGGTGGTCATTGAGAGGCTGTAAATGCTCGCCTTCCACTACCTGTCTGCGTAAAATCTCAGCGGAGGCGTACTATAGTTAAATCGCGATTCGATATAAATTTCAACTGACTTGAAAGAATTTGTTAGAACTTTGTCGGCACCACTGGTCCAAGTTTCAGGAGACCTCAAGGCTAACGCTTACTTCGCCTAACGTTTCGCTCTGGTGGTGCAGAGAGGTAACCGCCAGCATAATAGGATGCATGCCGCAAGCTGACGGGGTTTCCCATTTATAACTGGGGTTTTATAAATATATTTACAATCTTATATACTAAGATAAGTTTTATTTTAATTTGTGGACATTTTAGACTTAAGACTAGAATAGTTATTTAGCACCGCGACGCCCTCTATGGAATTCAGTTGTAAATTGGTGTAGTTGATATTACATATGTAGTTTAAAATAATGTCGCTTTCCGGTGTCTGTCTGTCCATATGTAAGCTTATATTTTTAAAACTAGGCTACGGATTTTGATACGGTTTTTTAATAGATAAAGTGTTTCAAAAACAATAAATATATGCGTATAGTAAAGAAATACTGATTATTTTATAAGTTTCTAATACGATGTCGTAAATATAATCATTTTCGTACATTGCAAACTCTGACTGAACCCTACGAGATAGATTAAAATAATTAGCTACAGTATTGTAAAACATAAATCGTTCTACAATATAAAAAGTTCACTATGGCATATTGCTATCTCTTAGTCTGCAATAACTCTTTTTATCTTTTATTTTGACGAGGAATAATGGTTTATTTCTTAAGCGATTTTAAGCAATACAGCATTATTCGTTATGCAATTAAGTTTAAATATATTCAAGTAACTTTCAATACCTAGTGTATTTAATATAGTGCAATTTAATCATATATTTTTGAAGATATTACAAAATATTAAAATGCAGGGACAATGCGATTGCTTATAATTATACAAAGAACAATAATTTACTTTCCCAGTTATTGCTCATTATTCCTATTTGATATTCCATTTTATTTTTACGTAATCCAAAGTTACCTGAAAGAGTTTGCTTTTCACAATAAAACCGAAGTTTGTATATATTATTTTTATAAGTATCTCTTTTGTATATATATTTTCGTGCAATAAAGTCTTTAAAAAAATTGCATTTGGGACCATTTGAAACTATAGTCATTACGTCAGAACCCGGAATCATACATCATTCATACATATTTACTACATTCGTAGTAAAAATAAATAGACCAATTTTTATAATATATAAATATATTTGATAGAAATATATATTAACAACAATGACTAAGGTACAAATATGTTCGCATTCATCACACAAACATCTGCCTCCACCGGGATTCGAACCCGGGATCTCAGAGATAGCGACACCTTCAAAGCGGTGAAACCATTCAACTACAGAGGTCGTCGTCATTAAGTTATTGACAAATCAATCCCTAGAAAATTATTCATAAAAATATTGATGAGACAACGAGAACAACGTTAAAGCTCGTAAACAAAGCTCAAAATCAAATTCTGCATTCGGAATATGAGCTTTTTAAACAGAACCCGTAGCCTGTTGTTGTTCAAATCAAATTGACCTCCAACACCGATGCGGGCACCGAATCAAAACGAACATTCGCCGAGAAAAAATAACGAAACAATCTTCGTTGTTTTCGGCGAGACCCGAATAAAAGAGAGGCCAATGTTTAATATTTTTAACGAGCCAAGTTCATTATTAAATTCCGCAAAATGACATGTTTTAATATTATTTTTATCTCGGCGGGCGGAGGGCTGGGGAGGAGGTGTTTTAGACCTCACGATTAAAATACGACCGTCATTAAATGATCTTGTAATCACTACGAGTACATAGTATAAAACAAAGTCGCTTTCTCTGTCCCTATATACCTATGTATGGTTACATCTTTGATGTTGTTCTTTTAATAGATATAGTGATTAAAGAGGAAGGTTTACATGTATAATAACATAACATACATTCAATAATAACAGAGAACCTTTAAAACGCAATTAGACAAAATATTAAGATTACAAATTAGATTTATGAAGAGTTTAGTAAGTCATAAAACAAAACAAAGTTGTAAAGAATATGAACAATTATTTGGAATATGTAAGATTCTGCCAGTGCATGATAAGGTAAAATATTTATTGGCATTGGATCAGTATAATAGGCTTGTATCCACTATGAACAAATCTGATGCATTAGGTTGCATAACTATTAAGATGATCATTTAATTATGAAAAAACAAAGTTTTATAAAATAATAACTTCTGATTATTTATATTTTTATAAAATAAAATTGCACAAAATAAGCCATAAGTCACGTGACAGCAAACACCAATTAAAAACTGTTACGTCACGCCGTGCGAAACGTCAAAGTCAAAATGTCATTCCCAAGTGTCTTGTGGAAGTGCGAAAAAGAATGGGCATCATTCCTTCTCGCGAGTGTTAGCCACTTTTTACGTATCTGCTGATTGTTTGGCACGTATATAAATACTTGTGCTTGTACACTGGGGCACTATGCAGTACTTGTAATACGATGAATCCATTTTTTATTAAAATAACTTCACAATACCGAATATTCCGATACTAAAACAGCTGTGTTTTGCACGGCGTGACGTCATTCAAGACGCCATGACAGTCATGAGCGTTTTTGATGACTAATGTCAAATATTTAATTAAATGCAAAATTATTATTATAAATAAGCATTTTTTTTTTTCAAAAATAATAATTATTTTTTATAGAATAGGCATCAAGGTATATTAGTATCTAACTACTGAAATTTAGGCAACAAGCCTATTGTGCAGATTATAAAACTAAAAAAGCTAATGTACATGGATTAAGGAACTCAGTGCGGACTAAATATATAGAACCGAGAGCCTGTACCTATTACGGCAAGAGGACAAGGAAGTATTTGACACCACGTATTTTTAATTTACTCTTCCCGGAAGAAGAATGTACAAGTAAAAACGTGTTTAAAAAGAAACTAGAAAGAAAATCGTGGTTGTTGAATGATTTCTTGTCACCCTATAGATAATCTTTATAGAAGTGAGTACAATTTTTATGTGTGTCAGTGTATTTTAAAAATGTATATTTAAACTCGTAACGATGGTTTAATATGACTATACAAGAGATTAATGCATGTTTAGAGATAGCTAGGTAATTAGGTACTAATTAACAGAGTGTATTTTTTTGTTTCGCCATTAAACTGTTTTTGCAGTTTGGCGATACGTTGTAAAATTGTATGTTCATGTATTGTGAAGAGTGTTATACGAAAGTAGTGAGTTAGTTTGACTAAAACAATAATCAATTAAATAATTGAATAAAAAAACAGAAATGGTGAAAAATTTTATTTAACAAAACAATGAAAAGCCGTTTCCATACTTTGTCTTAAACTAACTTTAGGTAAATATGCATCCGATTATCCGATCTCTATTAATAATTAATTGTGTACAGTTATTGCAATATAGCAAAAAAACGACCAATATAGTTTGCCAGGGTATTATTGATTACACTTGAAAAAATGAAAGATTTCAATAATGACCCGCTACGTAACGACAGCGATCCGTCATACATCGTGTCGTATAAAAACGTCTAACATTAGAATTGTAGGTTATTTTAAAAGGATGCGTAGCAGCGGCGGGGTCGTTTTTATAGTTGCACCTTTATTAATGTGTGTTTTTAAAGAATTTATGTCCGACATGTGCCGGTGTGAACGCACCACTATCGCTACTAGAGAGATTATTTATTTCGGTAACCTTTTAGTGAAATTGGGAAATTAATGTTTGATGTTGTTTGGACAAAAACACGTTGTGCTCTGTCTCCTTCATATATTTCGTAACATAACTAGTATTTCCGTTTTAAGGGTGGAAATGTTGAAAAACAGAGAAAAATAAGGACAAACGCGAGCCTTCTACAAAATATTGTTTAAAATTAGACATTGTTGTTTCAACATATACCTTATTTTTAGATAGATAGATATTTAATTTGATCTACAGACACACACAACAATTATTATTGAAGCACAAGAAAAAAATTAGATTTAAATAAAAAAAACAGTCAACACATTTAGAAACCATTACAAAAAGTACCTGATTTTTTCGCAAAAGTCGGAAACAAATAATAAATAGGTAGGTACTCACTTTCAGGCTTTAGACTATAGGTATTGTAATTGTACAATTTTTTCAGCAAAAATAGGTTGGTTCTTAGAGTTTGAAAACGCATTATCTCCTTAAGTTTAAGTTACTGTAAGACGCGTAACATATATTTAGGTTCAGTTCATGTTAACAAATTAAAGACAATGTATATTTACATAATGGAATGTAAGCACTGTAATATACATATGTATAATGTGGTAATATACCCATTGACACTGTGAACTACATTTTAGACATAAGATAGCATTGTAAGAAAAATTATAAATATTTGTAATCATGTTTTAAAATCGGCCGTAGAATAAGTAATTTAGCTAAAGCGACCACAGAACAATTTTACTCAGAGCGACAGACCGACGCGCCCGCGATCATAGATTAGTTACATACAAAGTGTTCGACATGCGGTCCGAAAATTCTTGTTGGTGATCGCGTGCACGCTTGGTCGCGTTTGATAAATTTTTATTGGATATTCTCCTGTTTGTTTGTCCGCCGTTGCTCGCCAATTGGGCTCCACCGGAATATCAGCGTTGCGGTGGCAGTCTACGTCGCTGTAACATGTGCTTGAGGTTGGGGCCTAGTTGACGACACAACACCATGTGTTTTTTTTAAAAAAATTATTTAATATGTGTCGTCAATAAATATTTTTCTTTCTTTCTCTTCTATTTAGGTTACGAACAGGGAAACAGAGTTGTCCTCCATACAGAATAATTGAGGTTCACAAAAAGGTCTAAAAAAGCTCAGCGCCAATATTTGCACAAGAGCAGTAATCGCTGATTTTCAGCTATAGCCCTGGAGCCGTCACTTCGATATTCAGCTGCCGCGCTTTACATACAAAATTAACTTTATTCAAATGACTTTATAGAAATCTCGCTTGAATCGTCCATAATCGTATAATGTATGACTGCTTATCTAAGTAATACAATGACACACTAAATCAACCCGGCACTATTACAGTTTGTATATATAATAAATATATGGGTTCACCTGCATGTTATTGACATATGTGTGTATATATATGTTATAAATATAAATAAAACAAAATTGTTAAATGCAACTAGACGATAAATAATTTTTATAGATCAGGTATACGATCAGATAAAATAAGTAAGAGAAAAAAAATTGAATGCAAAAATACAATGTATTTCCTTATGTAAATCACATTTTACAGATTTGTTTATCTAAGTTTATCAATTATCTAATAATACAGTTTTATTATATTATTAATAGTGGGCCAGATATTTCTTTATATGCTTTTCGCTATTCCTCATAGTCTTAGAACACAACATTCATCTTAAGTAATCAAAAAGCAAGAAACAAAGCAAGAAAGAAAGGACATTGTTCAATTTTTGCCTAAGAACCGATGTGAATATAAATTATACTATAATTTTTATTTATTTTTATATTATTTGAAACATATTTTAGTATTCCACGGACACTTCAAATAAATAAATTCCAAATAAAAAGTTGGGTCACAATTGATGCCGTATAAAATGTTTTCCGTCAGCCAGTGCTGGCAGTTTCGGAAGTTTTCGCGATTTCGGTAAATACGGATCGAATTGAAAACCTCCTTCTTTTTGAAGTCGGTTATTAAAATTAGTTGATAACGCTTTATTCATTTAAATACCTAAATTAACTAGCTAGAAACAAACTAGTATCGACTAGCGAAATCGCGAATTTCTAGCTTGGCATTCAAGTATTATAGTTTTCGTAATTGGCAGCACTGGTGTACTTCATATCTTATCTGTGTCCGTTTCATTTAATTTTTGATTGCTTTGCAACTATAGATTCTTTTGTGATTTTCTATGCGTTTCATGGTTTTATTCTAACAACTTTGGCTTGATTACGGACTCCGATTACATTGCGTAGGTACTTGGTAGACTCGGATGTGTGTAAAGGACTGGATTTTGTAAAATGATAATTGTCAAAGAGTTATCTTAAACTTGACTAGGTACTATCTCTTTTCCTAGTATCTAGTCGAGTAGTTCTTTCCTAGTTCTAGAAGAGGATATATATAGCTGTGCATAGTATTGTTAATATTACTTTGATATTACTACTCTGATATTTCACGCAAGGTTGGTTATATTTTATTTATAACCTCAAAATATTAACTTTTTTCGTAATTATTTTAGTTTCCTGAAGTGTCCGTTCGTGAAAAACTTATTTCATAGGATTCCATATAATTTTAAGAGTTTATATAAGTCACTTTCGGTTCGAACGGTTCTTAGGCAGAATATGTATGGAGCCGGAACAATGTCCTTTATGTATCAACATATAAACAATTATATGTTGGAAAATAAAATTACTCAACATTTATTTATAAATGCGTGTTCTGAAGTGTTCCATTTTCAAATGTGAAATAAAATGTCGGGCTCTCTGAACGAATGCGTTCAAATTTTAATAAACACAATTCGTAATGCATAGGTAATATCAATGCATACATGGTCTATTCAGATAAATGATTCATAAATATGATTAAATATATATATATATTTTTATGCCGGCCGGTTCTGTTTTTATACAACATTTCTATAAACAAGAAAACTTGATTGAGACAACCGTATTGATTTTGTCGAAGGAGCATAAATGTTTTCCTTAGTTTTTCACAACACCCGTTCTATAACCTACAAATAAAATTTCGGCGGTTTCGAATTATCATTAAAAAAATTCACTGCCGCCTTACACTTTACGACGCCGTAACTCAGTAACCCTTCCGATAACATACTATTTAGCGGCAAATAGCCACGCGATAGCGCCCTAAGTCGTAACTTAAAACGTCATAACTAAAAAAAGTAACAAAATACATTCATAAACTTCCTTCTCCCCCATTACACGGGGCCGTGTAACTTTACGGGCCACGGAGGGCCTAAGGCCTGTTTTCGCGTTTAAAAGGTGATGTAGGGTTTTTACGTAGGCACGGGTAGGTAGGGTTGTCGCTAGCGGATTTCAAAAATATCTGTTTTTTTTTTCTCATTGCTATAGGTACTAACTACAAATTAATGTTTACCCATCACTCACTACACAATTTACTGCAGAAAAATACGAATTGTGGCGCCATTGAATCAATAAACTTACTGTCGAACATTCGAAAACAATCGGTAACCTTTTAGTATGTCATAGAAGCGATTCGAACATATCAAACTTTCTGGAAGGCACTAGAAAGTTAAAGAAAATTGTAGAATAATAGGAAGAAATGAATGCTTAAACTGATCTGTACTAAACCAGATCGTTTTTAAACTGGAATGAAATAGGTGATGCAATAGTATCATTGCAAACAGTTCCTCAAAGCAGTCCGATGAAGATCCAATAGAGAACGCAGAAGACATTTGACCTTTTTTTTTGTTCCTCTGTGGAAAATGCATTGAATTACATACTCCGGCTGCGGAGAGCCGGTGGTTATGTGGGGCTCTCCTCCCCAGAAGGGGGAGGCCTACACACTAAAAACCTCAGCGATCGCCGTCCTCAGACGTTGTAGGGGGCCCTCAGGATCGAGTGTCGCATCTGAGAACCCCCGGCCTTTGCTCCCCTGGGTGCGCTAGAGGAGCCCTTCTCGGGAGGAGTGATCTTACCGTCTCCTCCCCTCCTCCTCCTCCTCCTACGACCTCACCCCTCGGCCATCGGGGGCGAGATTCCTCCCGGGTCGCCTCCACGGGCGCGAGCTAATCGCCCCCGCCAGCGACCCGTGGAGAAGACATTTGACCTAAAGGCTGTGTTTGTCAAGTACCCGATGAGAGCTCACTCTTCGACATGATGAGATAAGTTGAGAAATTTCAATTTGAATTTACATAAACAATCATGAATTTGAAATCTACGAAGTTTCGCGAAAGGGCAAATAGAACTAATAGAGAAAATAGAGAGAAATAACACAAACTAGACTTTTTCATGACAGAATAATATGGCAAAATTAGCTTTTGTAAAGAAAAATACTCAAATTTTTTTAGTTTTCTTTTGCATCATCTTGAAACCCATTTCAGTTCAGAATGATTTAACACAAGCTTTCAACCAGTTCTTTGCCCTATTTGATTAGAATTCACAATATTTATTCCATAAAGAATGTTAATGGCAAATTAAAAAAATAGTGTGCCAAATTTTACCTCGATCTATCCTATAGTTTTATTTGTGTTTGCATTGTTAGTTGAGTTAATCTGTATTTGTTACCTTTTGTATTAACATATATACAAAAACGCCTACTTCTGGACAGAGACTTCCCCAGAATCTCCACACCGATCGTTTCTGTGTTGATAACATCCAGGGCCTTCATGCGAACTTCGTCAATTCGCCAGTTCATTTTACGGTAGGGTCATTAACGCTGCAGCTTTTACTTGCCACTAGTGGCCCTTTCCGCCCCAACGGCTGTTAGTCCTGTACGCAATATGTTCTGCCCATTATCGCTATCGGTTCCTCTTTTATATGCTCTGAGATTTTTTATTACCTGTCACTGCTATCTTTATGTGTGGCTTTCGCAACTTTATCTACAAAATCGTTTGGAACGGTGAGCCAGATTGAAAATATCAATAGCATTGTTTCTCTGTTTACTTTGTTCAGCCAAAATAGACAATATTGACAACTATGACGAATTAAGACCGATAAAAACTTTACACACGCGGAATCACAATGTTTTTTAAAATTATTGGTAAAATTAGTTAAAACAATTTAGTTTCCAAGTTATTTTTGACAACCCTAAGCTCCGTGAACTTTTATAGCGAAATATTGCTTATTTGTGACCTTGCGGGCTTAGTAGGGCTTGCGAATTTCACCAGCTTATCTTCGCTCATCGCTTATTGCTTGTATTTGCTGGCATTCTGCACAGTGGGTCAAATATATTTACATACATCAAAATAAATTTTGATTTGGTTGAGTGGGCAAAATACAACCGCACCCGTCATTCAATCTTAATACTTCTATTATGAAATAGAAAAAGATTTATCTTATCTAAAAATTAAATTATAAAATGAATTTATAATTTAATTTTTAGATAGAAGCTAAATATAGAAGATAAAATTAAATTATAAAATGAATTTATAATTTAATTTTTAGATAGAAGCGTAAACACGAACAGCTGTGTTTGCTTAACACCTTTGAAAATGATGTAAAGCGAAACCGGTCAGGTCGACAATAATTAAAAAAAGTAGTGGAACAGTACAAGAGTTTTATTCTAAATGTCGGCAAGGTCAGAGTGGTCTGACCACGTGACCCACCGACTAAACTCAGCCTGTGCCTAAGTTCTAAGAACCATATAGGCAAATCGTGAGGGCGACCGCCCCTCAGGAGAGGGGCGATGCAGCGCAGACCCATAAAAGGTGCTTAAAAGTGCTAGAAGAGGCGCGGGAAGCAGCAGCGGAGAGACTTTGACTCTCTGTGTGTTCTTTATAGGCTCTTTAACGGAGAGTGCTCTGAGGAACTATTTGCAATGGTGCCTTCGTCACCTTTTTACCATCGCACCATCCGCCACCGCAGTTCATCCATCTTGCACCGAACTGTACTAGACCTGGAACCGATCTTGTCTAGTACAGTTCGGTTTCAGCGTTAATTCCTTCCGCGTACATGCAAACTCTGGAATGAGCTCCCAGCTGCGATGTTTTCTGAGCGCTACGATATGTCTAACTTCAAACGAGGCTTAAAAAGAGTATTTCTCTCCAGGTAGGCAGCGGCTTAGCTGTGCCCCTGGCACTGCAGATGTCCATGAGCGATGGTTACCACTCACCATCGGGTGGGCCATTTGCTCGTCTGCCACAGTATGGAATAAAAAAAAATATGGCGCCGGCCTTATCATGAGAAAACTGACCTTGTTTCTATACATCACCTATTTGGTCAAAGTATGTTGGTCAAGGTCATCCCCAATAACTAGCCAATTTATATTTGTTCTAAATATGCCTTAAATTTATTTCGTCAGTTGTCTTTGTTTATGCCATTATTCAGTTACACAAAACGTACATTTGTTCACAAAGGTAAAGTTACCTCTATCACAGATTTCATCCAGAATCTCTTTCTACATGTCCGAACCATGCAGGCATTCCATCCTCGAATCTTGTCACTACATTTTCTTTTAACGCCCCCCTACCTTGCCTGCATTAAATTGTGTTTTATACCAAATACTTTTGTCGGCTGCAGAAACAAGATCCATCAACTTTTAAAGCACAGAAAATATATATTTACTCTTTACTAGTATATAGAAACTAATCGTTCATAACTACTCAAGCAGAGCATTAATTGAACGTTATGATTTTATTTATATATTTTGTCATCATACAGATTTTATGTAACTCGCGTCATACCCCTCGACATACCTCTAGCTGTTATAACAAATCATTCACCACGGCTATGGAATATAAATAGGCTGTCTCATTCCGTGCCTGATAGTGCTCTTCTTCCAGACTTCTCTGGATGTCTTCAAGAGAAGATGGCAAAATGTACTTGTATATGTACAAGTTATTATGTATTAAGTTTTTTAAGTGTACAGTACTTACGTACATTAATAAAATATCTACTCCTTATTTGTATCTATTGTTATCTAAATTCAATTATAAGTTCTTGACTTGACCACGACTATGTGACCCCCCCTGCCGCCAAAGCTGGATCCGCCCTTGTACTCAAGACTCATCAATTTTACTAAGTTCACAATATTCAGCTAGTAAATGTAGAAAATTTATATTTTCTGCCATTTGGGTACGTTTTTAAATATTTGCAGTTTATATTGTAAACCTCGAATTTATAAAATATATAAATATATTGGTTATAGTAGATCATTAAAGTTTATAGAGATCTCTACCGTTCAAACCTCTTAATACTTGAACTTGAGTAATCAACTATACTTTTTCTAGTGAAGTATAAGTAAAGATCTTATGGCATCCGCGATAAGTGACCCCACTTTGTGACCAATCCGTGTTAGATAATCAAATCAAGTGATCATTTATTTGTTGACTTTATCTGAATCATATTCTTGATTAGTTTCATTCTTGATATCTCCGCGTTTCATTTCTGGGTGACAGTTGAAAATCGATGTTAACACACCAGAGAATAACACACCGAGTTAACTCTTCTTGGTGCTGCACACACGTTCATTACCACTGGAAATTTTGTCTCTTCTGAGTAATAGGTAGGTAGGTAGGTTTAGGTAGCATATTTAATGACTTAGAGTATTATAAACGTAAGAGTAGACAAATATAATCAGAAGGCTTCAAACTGCTAAGCTATTGGGAGTTACACGTGTTATTGTGAGTCAACCTTAAAAGGTAGACATATGCCGTTGTAGGATGTTTTTTATATAATTTTAAGAAGAACATTTCTGTCATATATGATTTCTGTGTAGCTTTAACCATTGAGGTTGCACACGCGACGGAAGCTTAAAAAATGGAGTAACTTCTCCCGTTTTCCCAACATTTCCCTTCACTGCTCTGCTCCTATTGATTGTAGCGTGATGACGAGTATACTATAACCAGCTCAGGGTATGAAAAATAAATGTACTAAGTTTCGTTAAAATCTTTGTTTCGTTAAAGTTTTTGTTTCTACAACGGTAACTGATTGATAGTTATTTCGGAGATATATTTCATCTACAGAATTGACCTCTCTACAGATTTATTATAAGTATAGAAGATAGATTATATTGTAGAAGTAGTATTAGACATGCTAAATATATAAATAATAAATATAATATTAAAAAGTTAGAAGTGATTTCGAGAACACGTTGCATCGAAAAAAGTTAATGATATGAAATATTAAAATTTTAACAGCAAATAGATTCCATACGGGCTTAGTTGGAAAATTTCACTGTCAGTGAGGTGATTTGGAAACATATATTAAAATAATAATGTTCGTTTTGTTGTGTTCCGTTTAAGATAAGCAGTGAAACTAAAATCCGGCCCTCTAGAAAATTAATATTTCTTACACTACCACCAATTAGTCTAGCCCAAAGTAAGCTCTGCAAGGCTTGTGTTAAGGGATCTAGGGTAACAAATAGACATACTTACATTACGCTTATATTATACATATAACTATATTATAAATATATATTAGCTTTACTAAAGTATACGTGTTGAGATTCAGAGATACCCGTTCCGCTACGGAGGTCGTCAAAATCCGGCTTGGACACATTAATTAGGCATTAATATAAAGACGTTATTAGTCGTCCACGGGCACCTCATCCTCTTTTAGCAGCCTCTTTTAATTATAGCAGTATAGCTCTAGTCAGAAAATAGGATGTGTATCCTAAGCTTTAACTACTAAAACCTATGTTACAAGTTAAAATAAGTAGCGAAGTAAAAGAAGAAAAAGAAAGAAGAAGTTTTCTTCCTCCAAACCAAAGATATTACGCAACAGATGTGTGGCGGCGATCAAAAAATTCGCACAATATGTACACGAGTGTGTACAAGTATAGATGACAACACGCTATTTGATTGATCTTACTATCGACCTTAAAACCGCTGGTATAGCCTTACTTTTTGTGGTGAAACTGTACAGCTCCAAGTATTGTTGACTGTACACTCGCGCATGCCGAAATTCAAGCCGACAGTCCTTTTAAAACCCATTATCATTCAGCACGGAACGGAGCCACTCTGTACAAAACTTTCTGAGGAAAGGTGCGGTTCCAGTGAACGAGGTAGTATAAATCTTATACTTACCCTTACTTATGAAAACGCTGTTTTATTTATTTCGTTCATCTAACCTTAAACACGCAAGTACGTACAAAACATTGCTTTTTGTTGAATAAATAATGTTATTTAATCTGTACATAATTTGAATTGCGCACCTTCGGGCGTCTTTATCGTTTTGGCTTATCGACTCTGTGACATAATCTCGCTCATTGATTTTGTTGCACACCGTTTTTTCGTTTTGATACCAATAAAGCTTTATTTCAATAAATCATATTTTCACCGCTTCATTCTATCACTTGTGATTATTAAGTCGTCAGAGACTTTACTTATTTGAATTGAATAGAAAAATATTTTGATTGACTCAAACCTATTTACCTAACCCACTCACTATGTTCAATCAAATTCAAAGAATGTTATTTTGTCTCAAACAAGCTGTTATAATTTAATATCTATATGTATCTGTAATAAAATATTCAAAAGTTAGCTCTTTAATGTCAAATAATTAAACAATAAGTCAACATTATGTGTAAGGAGATAAATAAATAAATAAACAAAAATGCTAGTATGTAAAACAAATTCTATAAAAATCTGTATACAGTCTATTTCAAGGACCGTTGTTGCTATTAAAATGCTCCTATGATAAATTTTAAGTAACAAACACTTGATAGATACATAATAATGCGATGTACTGATGCTTTTTGTGCTTATGTCAATTAAAACTTAAATTATTAGAATTTTAGAAATATATTAAGAATAGAATTTCTTAGTTTTAAAATGTTAATAGGCAGCAAGTAAATACGAGTACAAATCTCACGACAAGCTTTATAACATATAAAATGTGTTAAATTTGAAATGACGTTATAAGTTATAAGTATTGAGTAAGTTAACAGTAAAGATTTAGTCTAAAAGTTATTTTTCTTTTTAACGCATTTAAATAAAAGACGGTAATAAAAGACAGGTTCTTGTATCTTTCGAATGTCTTAACACAATCACACATGTATGCATTCTGTAATCTATGACACTCGTAATACACAATAATTTAGAAATTTCTTATGATCAGTACTTAGCTTGCTCCTCGCTTTCATTGGAAACTGCCAACGAATTAATAGCAAAGAGCAATTCAATAATGCTCGAATGATTTTTAATATTCGAGCAATTCTCGATGCCAGTGCATTGTCCATTCAGCGGGAACAATTTCGGTTAACAATGTGCCATTCAAAAATATATCCAAAGCATTAGCGGTTAAGGAAAACTGTTGATTAATATCTAAGAACGAAAGGAGGCAACATGTGCTGATAGAAATTAGAGATGGGCCGAATATTCGGTATTTGTAATATTCGGCAACTTTTTCAGTGTTCGTATTCGGCCGAATAGTTCGGTTACATTGTCGAATAATTACCGAATAAACAAAGTACATAACGAGTGTAGGTTGTTTCGTAATTTGTCGGTTTGACATCCTATACCAGCATTCTCAGTAAGCAACTAAGAAAAAGATATAAATATGCGTCAAAATGTAAATATAATATATATTATATATAATAAATATTTTGCAATAAACCGTAGCCTAAGTAAGAAAAACCAAAATTGTTTAATTAATCATTAATCAGCTTTAGCATTTGCATGCTCTAAATGATAGGAACATTAGGATTAGGAACGATAGGTAACGTAAGTAACTATTAAATTAATGATCATTCTAAAGTTTTAAACTCAACATCAGTTTTAAACATATAATCTAAATTACGAGTAACAGTCTTCTTTCAATAAAGAAATAAATTAAATAAAAAGTGGTGTTTCTTCTTTCACTAAAATAAAACATAATCGATCGAAAAGAATTTAAAATATTTAAATTGAAAAAGCTACCAAAAGTTTAATCCTATTTATTTATAATTATAATTTAATCAGGCATGAGACGGTTACGTTTTTTTTCATAAACATTCCCAGCTTCAGAGAAGAGTCGTTCACTATACACTGAAGACCCAGGCGCTGCCAAAAAAGTATATTTTTGGCTATATTTGACATTAAGCGTATATTTTATTTTATTTTTTGTCCACCATTCAAAAGAACTTTTATCTCGCTGTAGAAGGTTCTCCTGTAAATATTTGTCTAGTTCAGTTGCAACAGGACTTTTTGAATTATCGGTCGGTCTCGCTGGTAGCTATGTTGAAGCAACTTCTTCAAAACAGCTCCAAAAATCTGCATGAGTAGAATTTGAAACAGTCTGAGCCACCCGATTATTGTCATCGTCTTCGTCAGTACTCTCATCATCACCGTTTCTCAAAGCGTCGCCTAAAAATGGCTGAGTGCGAACCTGTATAAACCTGTTTATACAGGTTCAGTAAGAGCTGAACCGAATGTTCGGCCGAATATTCGTATTCGGCAAAGTCCGTATTCGGCCCATCTCTAATAGAAATAATTACGAATCGCACTCGTATATTTTTGGTTGATTGATTTTCTGCGCCACTTTTGTATTTATTTCTTCGCAAGCGATTAATCAAATTAAATTGGTCAGTGTATTTGATAAAAGCGAAAAATATTAAATATAACGTAATATTCGGTTAGCTAACTTATTATTTCCATCGTTTCATACGCCAGTACCAGTGATGGATATCCTACGAGATCGATCGAACGAAGTTAATGCTTGCTTACATATGTTAGGTAGATTCTAAGCCAATGTATGTTTTGCTTTCTAAGCAATTCCTAATAGTATGCGCTTTTATTTTTTATTATCTATATACCTTAAGAAATAATATTAGCATACAGAGTTGAACGTGAAGTCAGGAGCTTCGGTTGATGCAGAGAAAACAAGCATCTCGTTAACAAAAGTCACGACGAACTGCAGACCACTTTATTTTTAAAGCTAAGCTCTTGTAAACAGTTTCTTATTTTTTAGGTAGCGCAATTTATAATTGAATAGATTTAATATAAGAGAAAGAAAGAATCATATGGTACAATCGTACGGAGAGCAATATATTTAAGATATTTTGCTCTCCGTACAATAATACCAGATCGAAGGGTAGATGTGATGGGAGAAAAGATCCTAGTTTGGGTTCATTGCTTCAAAACACTTCATGGATATGATAAGAACGCACAAAGCGTATTATGTACACTTGCAATGATCTATAAGATCATTTATTATGTACACTGCAATGATAGCGTATGTATTTCCTAACTAATATGATCACACAGCCAGAATCAGGATCACTGTCATCATGGAATTATTTTGACAAGCTCGCTGCATCGTAGGTCTTTCATTAGGCTACGTTGTGAAAAAGATCATACAAAAAAAAGTAAAAATTATATATGTAATTAAACTTTATCTGATTGTTGAATAGAAAAGTCCTTAACGGGACGTTATATTGTATTTTGGTAAGTGTACATTTTGCATGAAAATAAAAAATCTTGCGTTTTAATAGACGTTGTTTTACTTATGTTAAAATGTATTTTTTCTTGAGGCTAACGTGCAAATGAATGCGGTTGGAGTTGAGGGGCCAACGTGGAACATCTTCAAGGGTCAGTTCAGTTGACGTACCGTAGCAGAAAGTAATATGACGTCAAGTATTTGATGGCCGTGTTCCGACATGTTGTCAGTATTCCTGTCAAGTGTCAAATGAAAATCCTTGAAGGTCCAAATAAAATTATGTTACAGTAAAATTAAAACAATGATGAAAAGTTTTTTTTTTTGTTATTATATATAAAGAGGAAAGATTTGATTGCTTTTTTTGTTTGGATTGAATAGGCTCTGAAACTAATTGACCAATTTGAAAAATTCTTTCAATGTTGGGAAGCTACACTATCCCCGGTAAATGTAGGGTATATTAAATTATCAAAAATGTTATGGATCCATAATAAAAATCTGCGAAATCTATTGATTATATAACAAAATAATGTACTACGTCTTTGCAGAACATATAATTGTCTACAAAAAATATCGCGACACATGTCTAACTATTATTGTTATGTCACAATAAGTATATATATGGCACCGCTATAAAAAGCTCTTTTACTTATACTTTGGAATTAATCGTTATCATAATATTTTCCTCAGGACTTTATATCAAATCTGCTTTAATATCAGTATATAACTGTTTGAATTATTCAATTTGGACATTACATTCGAAAGATATCACAAGTTTAAAAATATAAGTTATTTGAAAAATGTCGCATGGTCGCTGCTCACGCCGTTCGGTTAGAGTATGTATTTCAGTGTGTGTGTAATTATAATTTCTGAAATGTTTGTTTAATGACCGTGCGAAGCCGGAGCCGTGCGAAGTTTTATTTAAAATGGTAAATTCATATTTACTCATGCAAACAACACGTGAATTCTTTTTGGATATTTTCTTGGAATAGACTTTGAAGTGCCGATTTTTTGTGAAATTAGGAATAGCCTGAGATTCTTTTTTTTTTATTTAAAATAGGTTTGCGTTTGTCCACAATCTCACCTGATGGTAAGTGACGATGAGGACTAGGATGGAACACGCTTACCTAGCAAATGCCTATTCACTCGTGACTTGAAGATCGTAAGATTATATTGTTCCGGGAACACAGACGTCGGCAAAGAGTTCCACATCTTAGCTGTTCGTATTAAAAACGAAGACTGGAACCGTTTTGTACGTGTAAGAGGATAGTCCACCACGTAAGGATGGTAGTTAAGCCTACGTCTGGTTGACTGGTGGTGGAAAGGAGCGGGTGGAATTAATTCATGTAATTCCAACGCACACTCTCCGAAATGCAACCTATAGAAAACCGAATGGCAAGCAACGAAAGAACAAAGGGTTTATGCTAGGGAAAAAAATCCTTCGAGAAAAGCCGATAAAACAGCTAAACTTAACATTTATTTTACCGCCATATAAGATAAGAAAATGTCGAAAGATTCAATATAAACTGCAGGAAGGAAGAAAATAATAAAATATTGATATCAAACTTAAAGCTCTTAAGAAGTTCTATCAAGGCAACAGAAAAAAATACAAAGTGAATGACGCTGGCAACCCTGAGATCGACCGATAATGACAAATGTATAGCATTAAAAAAGTTCGCGAAGCAAATCAACAAAGCCGGCAAAGTAAATCTCTTGGGCGCTTTGCCTCACAAATAATGTAATTAAATATTTCCGCCCGTAGTACTCTTAGAGGGTCTGCGTTCTTAGGTGAGGTATTTTGAAACGATCGACGTGAGAGCGAGTGAAATCGTGCGCCAACAGTGCAGTATGATTAAAAAGTACTAGAAACAAAATTGATCACAAATATTTAAGTACTGCTTAAACGTTGCTCGTGCGAAATGTTAAAAGTATGGATACAAAAACAGCTCTACAAGCTATTATTAGTAAGTTTTTATTATTATTCTCCACTGTCCAAGCGATATTGTAACGTTTTATAGGTAAGAATTAAGTGGGTAAATTTAAATAAAAATTGTAATAAAATAATTAATTAATTGATAATTTTATTTATAGTTTAGATTTGTTTATTTATTTAAGGTTCAGTGTTAAGATTTATATGTTCAAATTAATGTTTGCTTATTTATATAGAGAGGTTTTCGTGACAGAAAATTACACACAAACAAATTACTAAAAAAATCATATTACAAGTGTAATCTTTGTAAAGATTTTCGCCATAGATATAAAGTATTTTAATATATGATGCTAATTATGGAATACGGAAACATAATAGATCCTTATAGATTTACTTTTGATGTTCAAATATAACGAATAACATTATGATTTATTAATTTCAAATAATATTTCTATTCTATCAATTCAATTATAAATCACGTGACTTAAATTTTAGGGATCCCTAAAGACGATTTAATTGCACGGGGATTTTGAGGTGGAGTTGAAAAGACTTACTTTGGTGATGTCTAGTTAAGATTTTGAACTATAATGCCCTTTTCTATTTATAATTCGACCTCATTTGTTCACGTAACAAATGACAAACAGAAGTGAAAATCGAGATTTATATTTTGACAAATTACATTTATATACAACTAGAGGATCCGACAGACTTCATCCTGTCAAAAAGATTTTTAAAGTGGCAGTTTTTTGTTCCTACTTATTTTATAGTCAGTACAGAACCGTCACCCTGGTGGTACGGCGTTGTGAATAGAAAATAATTAATTTGCAAAAAAGGTCCAAATGAAATATTATATTTTGTGACTATTCAATTTTGGAGCATGACATTAAATCCTCGAATGATGTATTCTGTGCTCCAACGCACACACGCACACAGTTTTAAAAAAAAAATCAAAATCAAAATCAAAATAATATTTATTCAACATAGACCTTTACAGGCACTTATTGACGTCAACAAACAAAACAAAAAAAAAGCTTAAATAAAAAAAAAAAACAAAAACCTTGTCCGTACGTACGAATAAGGAAAAAAAAAAAAGAAAAAATATATTGACTCGACACCTGTTCGGAAATTGGGAGAGCCTTCTCGAGAAGAACAGGCAAGAAACTCTGAAGGTCTATTTTTTATCTCCTCTTTTCAATGTTAATAATTATAATAATATAATATAAAATACAATATAGTATAAGATACAATCATACCTAATACGATTAGAGTCGTATGTATGTTTACATACACATATAAAATAATACAAGATTATAAATAATGTTGTTACCAAACATGGCTCTATGAATAGTGTCCCTATTCCCAAATACTGTGATCATTTAGATAGTCACTTACTTTATAATAACCTTTACTCATGAGTGTATTTTTGATATGGATTTTAAATTTATATAAAGGCAAATCAATGACACTTGCGGAAGCTTGTTAAACATAGATACATTTCCCCAAGAACGAACAGCTAGTTTTATGGAGTCTGAACATTGGAACGGCAAGTTTATTTTTGTTTCTAGTATTCACATTATGTAGATCACTGTTTTTATTGAATTTATTATAGTTTCTATATACAAAAACTAATTATCATATATATATTGACTAGCTAAAGTTAAAATATTAATTTCTTTGAACAATTCTTTTAGGGATTCTCTAGCCCGTAAACAGTAAATAGCACGAATCGCTCTTTTTTGTAAAAGGAAAATACTTTCAATGTTAGCCGCTGATCCCCATAGCAGCAGTCCATAGGACATAACACTATGAAAGTAGCTGAAATAAACAATTCTTGCCGTTTCAACATTAGTTAAAAGTCTAATCTTTTTTACTGCGTACGCCGCTGAACTAAGTTTGATTGCCAAAGTTTCAATATGTGGATCCCACTGTAGTCGTGAATCTAACGTAATGCCTAAAAATTTAGTATTATTTACAAAGTCAATGACATCACCATTCATATTTAAACTAGTATCAACCTGCCTTACATTGGGCAAAGAGAATTTGATACATTTAGTTTTCTTAGAATTTAAAGACAAATTATTAGTTGTGAACCAATACAGAACTCTCGAGAGTCTATCAACTATGTCTATCAACTTTGAATAGTAAAGAAGTATCATCTGCAAACAATACTGTTTTGATAGATATGATTGAATTTCAACTTTATATAAAGTCAATAAAGCGCAAATGACTCTTTGATGTTAGGAGCACACCTAAATTGCTTAGACAGTAGTGAGTGCTAGCAATATGAAATTTATACAAGAACAATAAAGCTCAAATTGACTGTACGTTTTAGTTAGAAAACGTTTGTATGAGAAAGAAGGGTTGTTTTTAGGGGTTTTTTTATTATTATTCGTAATTCGTAGAAACCACCCTTGAACTTCAACAAACATTTTAATAAAAGAATTGGCCAAATTGGTCCAGGCGTTGATGAGTAATGCGCTTACCAACATATTTTGCGATTTATTTTTACGGCAGAGATTTTTGCATTAATTTAAAAAATGAAGTGAGTTAATTATTTAATTATTTAACAGAAAAATATCCGTAGAATCCGTTGGACACTTGAACATTTATTTGGTTATTTAAAGTGAAAAAATAGAGGTAGAGCACAAAGTATTAAGCAATAAAAACAGATGTAGAGTATTTTTTTTCCCTTGTACGTGTGTTAACAGAATATATCGTACCTAAATCTCTACATTATTTATATGTTATATGATGATAGTAGCTAGCTCTGATGATGGACAAGTCGCTAGCTTTTATCGGGAAAATCTGCGTTCCGAGCTAGTGATAGATTCATTTCTTAATAAAAAAACAATTTGGTTGTTTTGGTTTCTATTTAGCATCGCAAATATTATTTGCGATGCTAAATCGGGGGTGCCGTTTTAAAAAAAATACAAAGGGTAAATGTTATATATTTATATATAAAGAATTAGATGAAATAAATTAGAAATGTAAAAGTAAATTCTGTAAATAAATACGACAGCTTAACAGTTAATTGCTAAAGGGAACCGATAAAGTTTTTGTAAGGACAGAAGCAAAATATATGATGGAGTTTCACCATTTACCCTTACTACCTCTACACATGTACATACATATATATGTATGTACATGTGTAGAGGTAGTATATAGCATACATACATATACATACATATATATGTATATATATATATATGTATGTATATGTATATATTTATCTATCAAAAGCATATATCGCACTGTTGCACATATTTGCAAATGTTGTTTTTACCGTGGGAGAGCCATGCTTCGGCACGAATTGGGCCGGCTCGACCGGAGTGATACCACGGCCTCACAGAAAACCGGCGTAAAATAGCGCTTGCGCTGTGTTTCGCCGAGTAAGTGAGGGTACCGGAGGCCCAACCCCCCCTTCCCCTCTTATTCCCATTTAAAAGGCCGGCAACGCATCTGTAACTCCTCTGGTGTTGCGGGTGTCCATGAGCAACGGTTATCGCTTACCATCAGGTGATCCGTTTGCTCGTTTGCTGCCCTATCCTATAAAAAAAAAAAAAAAATGTGCGGGAAAGCTATAAAGCTTTCTCGCACACTTCTTTCAAGACGTGGGCTAAGGCCTAATCATCCTAAAATAGTTAGGGTGTGCTCGTGTCCCTCAGTGGGGATGTATACGGGCTGTGATGATGATGATTTTCCCCAAAACAACGAGTGTGTAAATAGAATAGAAAGCCAAACGCTTATTACCGAAGACGTGTAAATTCTTTCGATTAATCTGTTTAATAACGCCTCACCGATCCTAATCACTGTCGTTAGCATATTAAATTTGATAAGGTCCCGGCGCGAGGCGTCTATAGAACAAACATGGGCACAGCGGGCGGCCGGGAAGAGAAAAGTTCATTAACTAGGTAAAGGCTGCGTTCTAATTAATGCTACGCTATATGAGTGCTTAATACTATGGTTTTCTGTATTGTTTATAGCAAATACTATATTAATAACTGTCTTATTGTCATTTCGGAATATGAGATATAGGTTTTACGATCAATATCTGTTAAATTGTGGGTTAGGCAGATAGAGAGAGTATTTTACGTGATTGCTGTAGCCATATGTCTGGGATTCCCCGAATTTGTCGTAGTTTAAAGAGCGTCCGGTGGCGGTTGTTAAAAATTCAAATTTTATTACAAACTGTGTTTTTTGTTTAAAACGATGTTTTTTTATGTTGCAAAAAATAATTTTTCGCAGGTGTCCGGCGATAAAAACCATATTTCCCGCAAATGTTAGGGATTTTTGCCTTCTTTACCAGCGTCGAGTATTTAAGTAATGGCTGCCTTAAGCGGGACGTAGTAATAAACGCGCCTAATAATGCATAATGAAAAATATCTCTTTTATAGTAATGTCTACATATATTTTAAATTGTTTGGGGAAATGTTTATCTTCTTGGGGAAATGTATATCTATGTTTAACAAGCTTCCGCAAAAAGTCATTGATTTGCCTTTATATAAATTTAAAATCCATATCAAAAAGACACTCATAAGCAAAGGCTATTATAAAGTAAGTGACTATCTAAATGATCACACTATTTGGGAATAGGGACACTATTTATAGAGCCATGTTTGGTAACAACATTATTTATAATATTGTATTATTTTTTTATGTGTATGTAAACATACATACGACTGTAATCGTATTAGGTATGATTGTATCTTATAATATATTGTATTTTTATATTACATTATTATAATTATTAACATTGAAAAGAGAAGATAAAAAATAGAGCTTCAGAGTTTCTTGCCTGTTCTTCTCGAGAAGGCTCTCCCAATTTTCGAACAGGTTTAGAGTCAATTTTTTTTTCTTATTCGTACGTACGGACAAGGTTTTTGTTTTTTTTTTAAGCTTTTTTTTTTGTTTTGTTTGTTTTGACGTCAATTAGTGCCTGTAAAGGTCCATGTTGAATAAAATATTATTTTGATTTTAATACAAATGAGATGCGTGTAGCGTTATTGTTTTGTATAAAAGTGGTGTAGGTATGAACATTAAAATAATTGTTTATTTACCGAAAAAAGTAATACGAGCACATTTATACACTGTATCGTGTTTGAATTTATAATGCACCAACAGATGCGACCTCCATCTCAATGCGTACGGGCTTTATGCTGAAGAAAATAACCCACAGAATTTCATTCAGCGGAAACTTGTGACAGAAAATAAATATCGCTTTACAGGCAATTATAAAAAAAGTTAAATAATAGTTAAAGCTTTAGCGATTGTTTCAGTTTTAGCTGCTTTAATTAATGACCTTCCTTTTTACAAATTAATTGTCTATTTTTATTTATTTTTTTGTTTCTATTAGTATAATATACAATAATTGAATAAAACATATTTATTTCAATGGCCATAAAGCAGTCTGTGTTCATCTATAGTCTTCGCTTAAAGTTCAGTTGCATAATATTATATTATTTATTGCATATAACAGAGAATGTCACAAAACGAATGTAGAATATGAAAGTGGAGGGATACACGCGCAGAGGAAGGCCGAATAAAAGATGGATCGATTGTGTGAGGAATTATATAAGAATGAAAGAAGTAAGCATGGAAATGACAGCTGATAGAGAGGAATGGAAGAAAAAGATCTACTGCGCCGACCCCAGATAATGGGAAATGGGCAAGAGGATGATGATTGCATATAACAGAGAAGTGGTGATAAAGCTAAAACTGGAACAACGTTATAGCTTATATAGCATAGCTTACACTACAATCTGACTTAACGTTAAATGTGTGAAAAAGCTTAACTCAAACTTTCATATTTTTAAATTGTAAATTATGAAGCACTAAATGTAAATAATTTAATGAATATTTTATTAGCCAGGTATCGGCTGTAACGGAGTTTTAGTTGTCATAAAGTCTGTAATATTTTTTAGTTCTCCAATGACGTGTTTGACAAATAAATTGTTATCACGAAAGTTAATTTACGTAAGTTAATGTCGATACGACTAATAATATAAAGATATTATTGTAGGCCAGCTGTGCCAACGACTTCGCGTGGAATCGTAATTTTAGGTAGCATTTTTGATGACTGAGAGTATTATAAATGTAAGAGTAGACAAATATAATCAGAAGGCTTCGAACTGCTAAGCTATCGGGAGTTACACGTGTTATTGTGAGTCAATCATAAAAGGTAGACATATGCCGTTGTAGGATATTTTTTAAATAATTTTAAGAAGAACATTTCTGTCATATATGATTTCTGTGTAGATTTAACCATTAAGGTTGCACACGCAACGGAATAACTTAAAAAATGGAGTAACTTCTCACGTTTTCCCAACATTTCCCTTCACTGCTCTGCTCCTATTGATTGTAGCATGATAACGAGTATACTATAACCAGCTCAGGAGTATGAAAAATAAATGTACTAAGTTTCGTTAAAATCTTTGTTTCGTTAAAGATTTTGTTTCTACAACGGTAACTGATTGCATTTTTGGCATCAGTATCGATCCCTTATCACCCCCTGATAGTTATTTCGGAAATATATTTCATCTACAAAACTGACCTATCTACAGATTTATCATAAGTATAGATGAAAGAGCTTTGATTTATATAAGCTAGTGCAATACTATGCTGGGTTTTGGCGACTTACCGTAATGATCCACCACGTGGCAAGGGTTAGGTAGGAGATATCTGATTGATACTTCGGGGCACGAAACCCCGTTTGAGCCCTTTTGGTAGTTAATAACAAACGTATTACAAAAGGGCTCAATAGGTCACATGTAAATTGTATCTTTTATCACCCAAGATCTTCCAATCTTTATAGATTATTAATAAATGTCGGGTCGGAACAGCCTTATTAGGTCTTCCACCAGGCATTAGACACTAGTAACGTACTCACTCTTAACATCTCCCAAATCATTAATTACAGGATAAAAACAAAAATCGTTTACCCAGAAAAAGATTAAATTTGTCAAATAATTGTGTTGTTAATATCCTTAATATGAAAAACGAACTTCGAATAAAAAAATCCGTTCCGTTTAAAAATATATAACCAATACATAACTACTTGGATAGTGCAAAGAGACGCAATTTACAATTATTAGTTTCCATGCGTAATTTTCTGGATGGAGTATTTTTGTATAAAATTATTAATAGTGGTATTGACTCGGCTGAACTTTTACAAAAAAATCAATATTCGAGTGCCCAGGATGTCCTCACGATCAAAAGACATTTTTTTGCTCCGCACAGTCGGTTAAATTATGCTAAAAATACCCTTTTCCGGCGTTCTTGTAATTTGTATAATTTAAGCCGTAAGGTGAATGATTTGAGTGTTTCTAGTATAAACATGTTTTTAAACATACAAAAAACTATCTCTATTGTACTATTAGTCTGGAATGTTTAAGGATATTGCTAAATGTATTTCACAGTGTGAGAAATATTTATCTTACAAACACTCAAATCATTCTTCACCTTACGGCCCTATGGGTAAACCTAAAATTTGCTCTAGGCCTTTCCAATGTATCTCTTTGGATTTAATGGGTCTACTCCCTATGACCAGAAGACGTAACCAATTCATTTTAGTTATAAATTGTCTATTTACCAAATAGACTACGATTTTCCCTTTAAAACGAGCGATCACTTCCAATATAAATAAGTAATCTTGAAAATTATGTTTTCTTAGTCCATGGAATACCACAAACTATTATCATGGATAACGGTCCTCAATTCCAGAATATTCTAATAGTATAGACGTGACAATT
>JAYEAL010000591.1:0-89800 GCA_036419045.1 Scirpophaga incertulas | reverse complement strand
CCCGAAGAGTTCAGCTACTTGAAGTTGGGAAACTACTTTCCCAGGATTTGATCTCAACCATGCTGTTAGAGCCTGATCATAAAAGATACTCAAGGGCCGCATAAAACCAACATCAGCTGGCTGTAGTTTGTGAGTAGTGTGTGGTGGGAAGCATATTATTGTCACGCCATGTTCACGTGCGTTATCAACTAATTGCAAATTTTGGGTGTGAGAGGCATGACCATCTAAAATCAGCATAACTGGGTTTGTTTTAGAAGCATTGGTGAGTTTTACAAACTTCTGAAACCATCGTAAGAAAATATCTGCAGTGATCCACCTAGAATCTGAACATTCTGCCCATGAATTTGGTGGGGCTCCATTTAGTAGTTCGGGCTTCATACGTTTTCTAGGATATATAAACATGGGAGGAAGGTATGTCCCTGCAGCGTTAAAACAAATTTCAATAGTAATAGTTGTACCTCGTTCCGCCGACGTCAAGGCTCCCACTTGCTTTTTACCTGTTGCTGCAATCACTTTGGATCGTGATTTTGGCACCACTGAAATACCTGTCTCGTCACAATTATAAATCCTATCTGGAGTAAAAGGGTTATCATCAAGTGCTTTTCCTAGCAGTTCGAAAAATTTACCAACAGACACTCTATTAAACCCAGCAGCACGAGCCGCAGACGTGTTTTCTGGCTTGCGTAAACTCAAGTCAGGATGACGGTTCAGAAATCCACGCAGCCAGTCTTTACCGGCCTTTCCTTGAGTTCATTAAATTTATGCTGTTTGTTGTTACGGACTGCTAACTCATAGGCTAACTTCTGTAATTCAGATGTTGACAAACCAAACAATCTTCCTTCCATTTCCTTTAAATAAGTTACGAGAATTTGTTCTTCTTCTTCTGAAAAAACTGTTGTAATCGGACCCAACGGAACTTTGACATTTAGTATATTATTCTCTCTTTTTCTGGCTTGGTTAACTTTACGCTCGAGTGTTGTTTGAGGGGCATTATAAGCCTTGCTGGCTGATTTATAACCATTTTTCCATCTAAAACTGCTTGAATGGCTAATTTCATTTGTTCTTCACTCCACCCTCCTCTATTAGTATGATCAAACAAGCAAAGTGATGTAATGTAAGTACTATCTTCTTCGCAGCGAGTCGAACTAACTAGTGTAGATTTAGTCTTTGGTGTAGTCGTCCTCTCTCAAGTAAAAACAATTAATTATATTCCTCTTTTGTTTTTTTTAGTGTTCACTTGATTGTTCAACATATACATTTGTAATTGATGATTTACCTGTGGATGACAATATGGAAACGCAACTAGAACAAAACGATACTTCAGAAGATTTGGAACTCCAGAAACAGGATACAGAATGTGTATGTATAAATAAGTTTTGTAGCTGTACCTATATAAGAAGTACATACCTGTTTTAATAATGAAGAATTTTTATGTGTTTAATGTTCATTTCATGAAAACATATTGATGAATAATATATAATAGGGTAGGGTTGGTGAAATGTTGCGTAAGGGATGAGATGGTGATGTGGGTATATAATATGTGTAAATGGGCGTGTGTGTGTATATAAATTTCTATGAGAGTGCATGCAAATATATATGATTTTTGTTTTAGTATACTTGGGTATCTGTAGGAATAATTATATTTATGTATACTATAGTATTATTTTGATATATGTGTTTCTACTATATCTATTCTCCTGTGGTAATTAAGTCAATTTACATTTAATCAAATTTGTGTCGTTATAAAGAATTAAAATTTATTATTTGTGGCTTTGTAGTGGTATACAACGATTGCTTAGTAGTATTTTGTCACTATTGGCATCTTCTTGTTTATTTATAGTCCAACTATGGAAAACCTTTTATTGTCCATACTTTTAGAATCATACAAATCATAATGTAACTAAGGGGTGACTCAGACCATAAACCTGAATAACTTTCATTATAGAACCAACAAAATATTAATAAAAAAAGTAACAATAATAATAATATAATTAATAATGATAATATTTTTAATTACATTCCGTTTGTCTGTCTTGTCTGTTTAGCTTTCACAGTAAATGTTTTCTTCTTCAGGAATTGTACAATATCTTGACCGCATGCAATGAAGGCAAAGGTATTCTACTACGCTATCAGGAGACTGGTTTGCTTGATAACACTGCTAGGAGGCGGCTGTGCAATATTATTGTCAACAATGAATTAAAAGATGACCCTGGAAAATCTATCAAAATATATATCAGCTGGCGTTTGATATTCCTAAAATTTTCAAAATAGAAAATCCAGCAGTATATTTTATTCCATATACGAGTTTCAACCCAAATGAAAAAATCTCTGCAAAGGGAAAATTACTGGACTGTTACCGCCATAGAAGACGCGATTTTATAAAATCAGGAATTGTTAAAGCAAAAGAGAAATGCTGCTCTACAACTTTGTCATCGAAACAGGACTCACCACGCCCTAGCACCAGTATCCAAGAAGCATTGCACCAATTGCAAGACAGGCCAGAAAGTGACATAAATGAAAAGATATTGTGGCTTAAAAACTGTTGCGACCCATGGGAAATGGTTGAAGAATATTGGACCATTACCACTAAATATCGCTTGAACCTGTTACAATCGAAAGATTTAACTATTCAGCAATATTACGATGAGTTCAAAGCATTGAACCAGCAAGGGGGCCTCTTCTTGGTAAGCATTCTAATCTATTCTATTGTATTGCAATAAAGAGACATACATTCTTATCTCATACATCAATATCAAATACTAAAATCATACATACATATCTATTTATGGTGTAACAAAAACTTTTCTATGGAACAGCTGATTGCTTTTTCGCGTTTTTTATGTATCTTTGTTGAACATTGCAATAAAAATGTTTATAGTATTACATTCTTATACTCTGTGAACTAAGATGCATTGTACTGTTTTTAATCTGTCAGAATGATTATTATCTGTGGTCTTAGCTCTTTGAGTGACAAATTAAAATTAGAGGGAAAAAAAAAATGGTTGTTGGTTTGCTTGGAGATATACCTACTAAAAATTGTAAGCATCATAAAATAAAGCGTGATATTTAAAAATAAGAATCTTTCACTTGAAAAGTCCTAACAGGTTATGGGCCCAGGTGCTCTGTACTCATAACTCTGTTTTAGGTGAAGAAACGGATTATATCTTGTTGGCGTGGGTTAATGGCGGCGTGGTGATTCGGCGTAATACTGAAGAAAATCTATACAAATATAGAAAATCTGATTTTGAAGCGCCAAATATTCGCTAGCCAGTTTTACGAAAACAAGATTAAAGTTGATACCGGGGAAATGGATCAACTTGGTGGTGTGATTTCAAGTGGCGTGGTCCGGTTGGAGGGACAATCAAATTGGAGCATCTGGAAATTTCAGATGAAAATATTTTTAAATGGATTGGGGTTGCTGTCAGTTATTGATGGCACTGGCAGTAAACAAGATGATAAAGAATGGTCGAAGAAAGATGCTAAAGCTCAAAAGTTGTTGGTGAGCAAGTTAAGTGAGAATGCAATGGTACATGTCCTGACATGTGAAACTGCTGCTGATATGTGGGCTAAATTATTAAGCGTTTATGAGCAAAAATCGAATACAAGCATTCATTTATTGCAACAAAAATTTTTCAATTACAAATTTGATGATGGTATGTATGTGTCTACGTTCCTCTCTAAATTAAATTAGATGAAAATAAAAGAAAGTGATTCTGTAAATACAAGTAGTATTAAGCAAACATTAAAAGAAGTTGTGACATCATCGCTTAAAATAAAATAATGTTTTTACGAGTTGCACAGTGGAATGCTCAGAGTGTTTTATGTAATAGAAATAATCTTACTCATTTTTTATATCAAAAAGATATTCACATACTTCTTCTATGTGAAACATGGCTTAGGCCAGAAGTACCATTTCAAATACGAGGGTATCAAATAGCTAGATTAGATTCAGGTAATAGACATAATGGAGTAGCCATACTTGTTAAAAATAATATTCCATTTCAAATAATTAATACTGGTTAAGATAATTCTCTTCAAAACATTGCAATTAGAATTAAATTTAATAACACTTTGATATCATTTGTTAGCATTTATTGTCCATCTTACTGTGTTCCTAGTCTATCTAAATCTAAATTAGATAAATTATTCAAAGATATTCCAAAACCATTGTTCATAGGTGGTGATTTTAATGCACATAACACTATTTGGGGATGTCATACAACAGACAGTCGTGGCAGATGTATCAGTGAAGTAATAGATGAAAATGACTTAATTTTAATTAACGATAATAGACCAACAACGGTAGGTTCTTTTCACTGCAGGCCAAGCGCAATTGACCTCACTATAGTTTCTCCTTGTATTGCTTTACTTTGTGATTGGGATACCTATGATGATCCTCTTGGCTCATATCATTTACCTGTAATGACAAATATAACATTACACAATAACAATACACATAATATCTTAAATCATTCCAATATTCCAGTTCACTATAATTTGAAAATAATAGATTGGAAGAAATATTCGTTATTAGTAAATCAGAACTTAGAATCATTCAATATGGATGATGATGTGATGTCATCTTATAACAAGTTTTGCAATTTATTACATAAGGCAATCGACTCATCAAGTCCACAAAAGATTAACCAACATAATAACCAGATGCAACCCAATTCTCATAATAAAAAAGCTAAGTTGTCTGTTCCATGGTGGAATTCTGCTTGTGATGCAGCGGTCAAAGCCAGTAAGGAAGCATACATCCTATTTAAATCTAACTGTACCTAGGAAAATTATATAAACTTCAAAAAATTACAAGCTAAGAAAAAATTAATTCTAAAATTAGAGCGTAAAAACAGTTGGCAAAAGTTGTGTGAATCATTTAATAGGAACACACCCTTAAGTATTATTTGGCAATATATGAGAAAGTTTAATAAAAGTTTTTCAATTAAGAAAAGTTTTGATGATGACTGGGTTCAACAATTTTTAATGAAATACACTCAAGATGAAGATACTTCAAACTCCAATTTTTTATTGCTAGGCCATCATCTCAACAATGACAATAAATTCATTATAGATAATTTCACCATAGAGGAGCTTAATAGTGCAATAAAGTCACGGAAAGACACTACATGTGGACTAGATTGGATATCATCGTATGTTGAAAGAATTGAATTAACACTCCCAAAAAGTATTTTTTAATATACTTAATCATTTGTGGACTCAAAATGTTATACCATACACATGGAAAATAGATTGCATTGTACCGGTTCTCAAACCCAATAAACCTCCAGGATTACCAGAATCCTACAGACCCATAGTGTTATCATCTTGCGTAGGTAAAATATTTGAGCAACTTATCAAACAGAGACTTGAATTCTATATAGAAAAATATAATATCTTACCGGATAATCAGTTTGGTTTTCGCCGAGGAAAATCAACCAGAGACAGTATCTATCACTTGCAGTTGGATATACTCGATGCATTTTCAAATAACAATAGTCTTGTGTGTGTCTTCTTTGATATTGTTGGTGCATTCAATAATATAAATCACCATGTTCTTTGCTCTGAGCTGAACACTATTGGTTTACCTGCAAAAGTAATTAATTGGATTTTTAGTTTTTTAAACGGCAGAGAAGTGTATGTAAAACACAATTTAAAATTACATGGTCCAAAGCTTTCGTTTAAAGGTAGTTGTCAAGGTAGTATTTTAAGTCCATTGTTATTTTTATTATACATAAGACAACTTAACATTATCTTAGGACATGATGTATATAATCTACAATTCGCAGATTATTTAGTTATTTACTATTCTTCAAGTACCATTAATGAGACAGAAATAAAACTTAATGATGCTATTAGAAAACTTAAAACATATTTTGATAAATTGCAATAAACAGTAAGCCCAGAAAAAAGTAAAGTGCTAGTTTTAAGTAAGTCAAAATGTAGATTCAATCCTAATATTAAATTTGGTAATGCTATCATCCCAATTGTAAATAGTGTAAAGTTTCTAGGCATAATATTTGATTCCCATTTATCTTTTAATTCATATGTATCTGTAATAGCTGACAAAGCGGACAAAGCATATAATTTGTTAAAGACACTGGCTGGAACCTCGTGGGGTTCAGATCCTAAGGTTTTAAAGTTGTTGTATAAAAGTCTAGTACGTAGTCACTTTGAATATGGTTTCTTATGTTATGCTAACAATGATCTTTTAGTTGATAAGTTAAATAAAATACAAAACAAATGTTTGAGGATAATTATAGGTGCAATGAAAACATCACCAATTAATTCATTACAAGTAGAGTGTAATATTGAACCACTAAAGTTTAGATTTGAATACTTGAGAGACAGATATTTAATAAAATTGTTTTCAAGAAGTGGCAATATACTATTGACTAAAATAAGAAGAGCTTGTGATTATATTAAAGAGCCATATGTAAGTTTAAATATAAATACTATTTTTAGTACATATTTTGATATAGTTCATAAAGACAATAAGTGGCCATGTTACTGGGGCACGTATGATTGTAAGTTTTTAGACATTCACATATATATAAATAGCGAGTTGTATTGTAAGGAGGATGTATATAGAGAACTATGTAATTGGTCAGAATAATAAAAATATATACAGATGGTTCCAAAACTGATTCATCAACGGGAATAGCCATTTATGTATCAGATAGAAAGATTGGATTTGCTGTTAAAATAAATAGTTACAGTTCTGTTTTTACCGCAGAACTTTATGCTATCTTGGAAGCATTAAATTATATTGAAGAAACTAATAACAACGATCAAAAGTGGATGATAATATCAGACAGTCAAAGTGCCTTGAAAGCAATACAATCCTTTACATTCAGTGCCCATACAAATTTTGTTGTTGAGTTAATAAGACTTAAGATAAGGACACTTCAGCAAAACAACACTGTATTGGCTTTCTTTTGGACTCCATCTCATATCGGGGTTAAAGGAAATGAGGATGCAGATAAACTGTGTACATCTGTAGTGAATTTGCCTAATACCATATCTCCTGCTAAAAATACACACGTTCCCAATACTGACTTAATTCCTTACATCAGAAAACAGATGAAAGAAAAATGGAAAACTTACTGGAAAGCGTCCCTGCAAGAAAAAGGCAAATGGTTTGGCGATATCCAGACAGATATTCAAAATTCTTGGTTTGATAAGAGTCATTTACCAATCTAGAGAATTTTACACAACAATATGCAGACTTAGAATGGGTCATTGTTCATTCAAGCAACATCTTTTTAGACTTCAGATGGTTGATTCTGCATTATGTGATTTTTGTCGCTCTGCTAACCAAACCCTTGACCACTTATTTTACGAATGCATTACATTTGAACAGCAACGAAACTTATTTTTGAAAAACTTAAAACGCATATATAAGAAGGATATTTTGATCCGCGCGACCTAAGAACTCTTCTGAGGAATACAAACACGTATTTGGAAGTGTATAAATTTATTAAAGCTACAATAATAAAAATATAAAGAAAATGAAAATCTAGAAAAGAAACTTCAAATCAGCAAGGCTGTATGGGCTTAGATCCCTTTGCCTTCCCTATGTCAGGGAGAATTAAAAAAAAATAAAAAAAAAAAATCTGTGAGAGTGATTAGCCGATATTTCGATTAGACATGGGTAACTCAACAAAAATTTTTGAGCTGCAGATCAGGTCACGGTTCATGTACCTGAGCCGGAGCTGTGAACCGGCTCACAGATCAGCTCACTTAGGGCCGATTTCACCGTTGAAATTGAACGCGATCAGTTCAAGTTAAACTCAGTTTACGCTCTAAACTGAGTTTCGCTACCGAGTTTGCATTTCACCAGCTTTGCGTAATCGTCGTTCATGTTAAACGTGGTTCAGTTTCTGAACGGCCGATTTTGGACGTTTAGCGTTTCTAAACGCGTTTAAAGAGCTGTCACATGTCATTGTTCTGATTTGTGGAAGCCAAGTGGAAGCTCGAATTTGAAAACTATTTTGTTGTTTCATATTTTGAAAGCCAACATGAGAAGAGCCTTAGCACTGGCTTTTGATGAGAATTTTGATGACGATGAGTTTGTGGTTCGTCGCCCCAGATGGATAAGAGAGAGAGAAGAACATTTCGCCACTCTGGACGATAAAGATTTTATAACCAGATTCCGTCTTACAAAACCTACAGTTCTTTCTGTATTGGAATCAATTGAAGATAAAATAGAGTTTCCTTCTAATATGTAAGCAGCAAAATACACTTTGTGTTTAATGTTGTTGTGTATGAGGTGTTTTTTCGTAAAGTGCTTATTACTTAATACTTACCTACTTACTTTAACATTTTCCCCGAAAATATCTTACTGAGATCCCTAATTAAGAGGAGACATCTTCAAAGTGATCTCAAGAGCTGTTATGTTTTGTTATTCTTGATTATCTTTGATGTCACTTGAGATACCTAGTATTCTATGATTTTAATGAAAGTCAATGAGTAGGAAGGCAAGTACCTACTACTGTGATTTGATTTTAAAATGCATTTGTACATCACTGAAGTTACTTATGTAGGTATTTAACATAAGTTTCCTATGTAATCTCCTAATTGATTAATATTTTATTTTAGAAATAACAGTGTGTCACCAATTAACCAGTTGTTATGTGCTCTACGGTTCTATGCTACTGGATGTTATCAAATGACTGCTGCAGATTTATGTGGATTTAGCACTTCTACAGCAAATAGAATTGTGCACAGAGTCAGTGCTGCTATTGCTTCACTACGACCACGCCACATTTATTTTCCAGAGTTACCAAATGAGATCCGCCAAACACAAATAGATTTCTATAAGAGAGCTAGATTTCCATATGTAGTAGGTGCAATAGATTGCACTCATGTTAAGTTTATAAAATCACCAGGTCAGTATCTACTACTTATGTTTACAAATTAAAACTGCACCACACTACTTAAGTATGAAATGTCTATGAAAATTTTAACTAGGGTACCTACATATGCATTAAATATTATTTTGAAAATTATTTTAGGTGGAGAGAATCCAGAGGTCTTTCGAAACAGAAAAAACTATTTTTCACTCAATGTCCAAGCCATCTGTAATGCAAAATTGGAATTTATTGATGTGGTTGCTCGTTGGCCCGGGAGCACTCATGATTCATATATTTTTAATAATTGTTATAGAAGAGCAATGTTTGAACAAGATCATTATGGAAGTGCTGTTCTTGTTGGTGATGCTGGCTATGCATGTAATAGTTATATGATGACTCCATTAGATCAGTGCAATACTGCAGCTGAAAATTTATACAATGAGTCTCAAATAAGGACAAGAAATTGTGTGGAAAGATTGTTTGGAGTCTGGAAAAGACGTTTCCCAGCCATGGCTATTGGTTTAGGAGTTACAGTAGAGAATTCTTTTCCAATAATCATTGCTACAGCTGTATTACATAATATTGCCAGAAGAAGAGGTGAAAGTACACCTCCTAATGATAATCAAGTCATAACACCAGCTTCTTGGGATAGTATATTAGCACTTGGTAATATTAATAATGGAAATGTGGATGCAGGAAGACCACAAAGAATAAATCCTAATCATAGAAGGCGCCATGAATTGATATCTAACTATTTTTCCCAGTAAGTAGACTACAAAATCTCCTATCAATAAATGTAATTTATATTTATGTTTAAATCTAATAATAGTTAATGCAAACTAGAGCATTATTTATAAGCAGCCATGGTCCAAAATTTGTTTTATAAAAAAAACAGATGAATAATAAAATTAAAAGGTGATATTACAGTTATATAATAAATTATATATTTAAACTATAACTTGGACCAAGTCCAGCAGTGGAAGTCTATTGGCTAAAATGCTGATGTAATAGCACTACAATTATTTATGTGCTCCATGTAACATTCAGTACCTACCTACTTATTTGGTCATGACACGATTATAAGCTGCTGAATTCAGTAGGCACCAAATTTTTTTAACATTCTCAAAACAATGTTTTTCTATAGTACCTGAAATGGTGTGGTGATTATATATCAGTGTCCTCAGATACTCAGCAGTATTATTTTTTTATATTTTCAGACTAACAAGATAAAATCTATCGAATTAAATTGGAATGGGACATACTTGTTATACATAACAAACATCTGTTGCTCCATCACCATGACAGAGGCGATACATCAATAATTCTGAAATTTATATTTATATAATTTAAATGAAATTGATATGGATAAATTGATATTTTTGTGTTTGATATTAATACATATAGAAGAAAAAATAAAACAATGTCGTGGTGGAAAAAGGTTTATTTTTTTAAATTTTCTAATTGAATTTTTAATATTTCTAATTTAACTTCTTCTTGTTTAGTTTTGAGTATTTCTTGTTTTAAAATTTCCTTTTCCCTTTCTTCCTGCAACTGCAGTATTTTCATTTGCAGGGAATGCTCCTCCTCAGCATGCGTATTACATTGAAGCAATGTTTTAATTCTTTCAGAATTGAGGCTTCTCACTTCTTTTTCGCGCCTTAAAACAGGACGTCGACGGCTTGTAGTAGCAGCACTTTCTGTGGCTGTTGGCGTTGTACCAGACCTATAAAAAAAATATTTTTAATAGTTCAGTTCATTACTATTTAACATTTTTTTATTTAGGTATATTCTTACTTATTGGTAGTTATGTATCAATGCTTAGTTGAAATTTCTTTTTTAACCGACTTCAAAAAAGGAGCAGGTTATACGTTCGGCTATATTTTTTTTATGTTACTTGATTTCTCCAAGATTTGTGAACCGATTTTCAAAATTCTTTTTTTATTCGAACGGGTATACTCCCTAGATGGTCCCATTAGCACCAAGTCGGGATTTGATTATAGGATCCTAGAGAAATCAAGGGAAATGAAGGGAGACCCTCCAATTTTATAGGCACGGGCAATGTGTTTTTGATATGTTACTTGATATCTCCGAGAATTGTGAACCGATTTTCAAAATTATTTTTATATTCGAATGGGTATACTCCCATGATGGCCCTATCAGCATCAAGGTGGCATCTGATCATAGGATTTCAAAAAATTCAAAACCCCCGACTTAACCTTTTTTAGTGATAAAAATTTTATACCATAATACATAACCGAGGAATATCCGACAGTTCGTTTTAATATTATTGCAATATTATTTTGCACTAATATTGTAGCGCCCTCTAGTGAGTTACAGAAGTAATTTTTATTATTTGGGAACATGCATTAAGCTACCATGTATACGTTGCTGAAAACGGAATTGTAATCGGAAATTTCGTTTTCATTATATTGCAACATTGTATTGTAGCGCTCCCTAGTGAGTTATAGCTATGACACCTGTCTAAGAACATGAACACATCCAACACAAACCCGTTATTGAAAACCGCATCAAAATCGGATCTTTAGTTTAGAAGATAGGTGGGAACATTACTTTGCGCACAAACAAGCAAACATCTCTCACCCTAAACGCATATACCTGCTCCGTTCCGTCGTGGGTAAAAATAAAACAGACTTAAAATTGTAAGTAAGTACTTACAAATGTATGTTCAGAAAGAATATAGTAAAAGTTATAAAAAAAGCGATAATTTCTGTCTTAAATACTTTGATACCTATACTGTTTTTTTAAGTCAGTGCTTGCCCGATTAGATTCTTTCTTACCTCAGTGGAGTAATTTGAATTTGTCTGGCTGTGCTTGTACTTGGCTGTTCAGCCGTTGTTATTTGTGGATTAGCCACTGGCACTGGTGTTTGATCGGCTACCAATGGGTCAGCCAGTGGCGAATTAGGTGCAAGCTCTAGAGTTGGCAATGGGCTTTGTGGTCTGGCCAAGGCTGGATGTCTTGCTAATCTCAGCATACTGGGAGTATACTGAGACCAATCCTGTTCCTACAAAATTATAAAATTAGAATACATAAAAATACAATATGTGGTGAGTTTTTGTGGTTTGTAAGTAATGGGATAAAAGTACTGACCAACATGAGAAACTTTATACAGCAACAAAAAAATTGCCTGTTGTTCATGTAGAAACAAAATTGGTTGAGTAAATACTAATAACTTAGGTAACGAGCAGCCGATTTTTTTGCATTATAACATTGGCACCATACTAAAGTATTGATAATTACATTCATCTGCTTCAGGCTGTAAGACTATTTTGTAACTGTAAGAAAATAATGATATTTTTTTTATTGTTATTTATGGAAGATGAGCCAATGGCCCACCTGATGGGAGTGATAACCATCATTCAATAGTAAGTGACAGTACAGTACCTCTGCACTGCCAGAGGTACTGTACTATCACTACCTGCAGAGGGAAGTGCACTTTTTGGATCTCGTTTGAAGAAATTGTTGCAACCAGAAAACTTATAGCTCATTAAATAGTTTGCATATATATGGAAGAAATGAGGGTGTTAAACTGGACTGTACTAGACCAGCTGACTTATTCCGTATCTTTGACGGTTTCGGTGATCAATAGATTTTGAAAGGCACTTTATATACATTGCTAGTTCAATGAGTAGTTTTGTTAAATGACTCCAAAAAAAGGAGAAGTTTATTAATTCGGCTGATTTTTTTTATCTTTGTTACCTCATATTTATCGACACATTCAACAAACAGCAATTGATATAAAGTGCCTTTCAAAGTGACAGAGAGTGAGCAACTGAAGTTATGAATTATTAAACTCAGTTTCAATCACTTTCGATTGAAGGAACGACACCATTGCTGCTCTATGAAGTATATTCTTAGTGAAGCAGTGATGTATAATTATGCATTTTGCTGTCTGAGGTGAGATCTGTTCTGGGTGATATGGATGAACTTGCGATTGCGGAGGTAAATGGTGATGGTTAAAAAGTGACGAAGGTTACAATAGCAAATAGAGTCTCGGGCTGTGTTATGTCGATAATCTCTATACATATAATACAAAAATACTTACAATTTCAATAACTGCACCAATAGTTTGAGCTTCGTTTAAAATTGTATCTGAAAAAACAATAAATATTAAAACAACATCTTTGTTTATAGATTTCACAAAAAATGCATATATATATATATACCATATACATACCATTTGAATGCTCATGTTGCAAGAGCACAGAATTAACTGTGTCTGTGGAAACACGTTGATCAGTTGTACCCTGCGTTTCAACGTTACTGCTTCCAGAGGCTAAAAAGTAATAAGTTGCTTTACTTATAATGGTATACAGTAAACATACATTTGTAACTACTTTCCAAATAGATCACACTCTACTTTTTTAAAAATAAAATTAAAATGGAAAAGCAGAAGCAGAATTGGTGATGCGATTGAGGGAATCACATCACCAATTGTGCTTAAAACTAGAATCAGCTTACATTGAAGTGCTGGGTGCACTTCTAATATTAGAAAAGGTGGCCAACCAGTAGTAGTAATGTATATTAGAGGTGCAGCCAGCTATTAGTTAGAGTGACCTTATTGTGTGCTTTTAAGGGTTTGAATGTTTACGATTAGGTAATGTTTTTGGAAAAATTCTTATAAATAACTTATAGTTTTCTATAGGCATTCATTGTTTATACACATTTCTGTGACTTTTTACGAACAAGACCAATAATATTCACAAGTACATAGGGTTTCTAAATAAAACAGAAAAGTATATTTACCCAATACAAGAGTACCATCTGAATCATAAGAGTTTGTGAATCCTGTAATTCTTGTTTGAATAAGTTCCAAAACTCTGTCGATAGCAGGATCTTCGATTATTTTTTTTGGCGGACCTCCTCCTTGAATAAGGAAATCAAAGATTAATATCAATTAACTTATCTGTCTCTGTTTCTGTTTGCAGTTCATATTAAAATCTTACCTGTACCCAAAAAATGCTGGTTTCTTGACGTCTGGCATTGCTTTGCCCTCTTTTTGAGATTTTCCCAGCAGTTTTTTAACACGCCCCAGTCTCTGGGGTGAATGCTGGAAATCGCATTAAATTCGGTAGCAATTTTTTGCCACTCCTCATTTTTTAATTTGATGCTGACGCTATCTGTTTTTTTATTTTCGACAATATCGAAATGCCGCTCGACAAGTTCTATGAGCGTTTGTTTTTCGCTCGCAGCAAAGATCGGGTCCCTTTTCCTTTTCGACATTGTAATCGGAGTCCGTTAAACAAGCAGGGGTCAGTCGTGTAGGCAAGAATCAAGTCCGTTCAACGTGCTGTAGGTCTTCGTGTTAGGCAGGAATCAGTTAGTCCGTGAAACGATGCAGGGTCAGTAAATAAAAGAAATCGAAAACAAGGCAGAAGGCAGTAAAAACACTCCGAAACACAACAACAACGACAACACAACAAAACACCACGAACAGAACAAACGCCACTCAGCAGCACCGCACAGATTAAATACAAACCATCTGTCATGTCCGTTCGCACACAGAGTCAGCATTGTAAGCTACCGTGAAGCTACCCAATTATTTAAAATTCCCTATATTTTGTTTTGAAATTTTATTTTATTTACACGAGATGAGTAATTGTTTTGTTATTATTTATAAGAAGTAATTAATTATGGAATTTTTAACACCCGTTACTGACTATCTGAATCAAGAATATCGTATCCTGAAGTAATTCTTATAATTTATGTTCCCATTTGATTTGAAATAATTTCTTTGATTGCAACACTTTAAAAGCAATCATTCATTCGTACATTCTTTGTCAAAGATTACTCTACTCTAATCTGTGGATAAACTACGTTTTAGTAAACGAGATCAATGGGAGTTGGTGAAATCGGTGCGGATGTAAACCAAGATCACAACTAACTTCTGAACTCGATCAATCAAAACCAAGTTTTATTAAACTCGGTTTCTATGGAGGACGGTGAAATCGGCTCTTAGTACCTTAATCGAATCGTTTCTATGGACGGTTCGGGCGCGAGTCATAGGTCAGTTCAGGTCAAGCGTGAGCCAATCAGAATGCGCCTACAGCTCGCGCGAAAAAGTCCGTCTAAACAGGTTTATACCTGTTAATGTGTCAATGTATGTTTTACTTTCTTTCATTAATGTAGTTGTGCAGCACGTTCTAACGCGTTCCTTGTTTAATTGCAATTTCGTTTGTTAACAATTGAATATAATTTAAATAGTTGTGTTTTAATAGTATTAGAAAATAATAATTATTAGAGTAGATAAGAATAGAGAGAAGTAGAAGTTAAGGACAATAGTTAGTAAGAACAGAAGAAGTTAAGAAGAATAGTTAGTAAGATTAGATTTTATTAAGTTTTTATAATTATAATGGCGACCAGAAGATGCGAAGTTTGGAATCATTTTACCGATGCCGATAACAATAAGGTAAAATGCGTATATTGTAGCCAGTTTGTTTCGACTTCTAAAAACTCCACTGGTAATTTACTTCGGCATTTAAAAAAACATCCAGGGGTTTCAACTGCCAGAACTAAGCTACCAGAAATAACTGAAAAATGTACCATAAACGAGCCAGCGCCGAGCATACCAAATATCTCCTCGTCTCTCGCGCAACCTCAACCATGCCCCTCAACTTCCACAACAAATAAAATAACATCATATATGATAAAACCATTATCTAGTAAAAAAAGTAAAGAAATAGACTACCAACTAGTTGCGATGATTACAAAAGAATATTACCCATTCAGTACTGTTGAAGATCCGGAATTTAAAAAATTTGTTCATATTCTATGCCCCACATACCAATTACCTACCAGAAAAACACTTTCTACTAGTTTGATACCAGCTTACTATAATATGGCCCGCGAAAAAGTTGCCAAGCGATTAGAGCGTGCTTTTGCGGTTTGTGTAACAGTCGATGGTTGGACCAGCAGAAATAATGACTGTTTCTATGCAATGACTGCACATTATATCGTGGAAGAGAAAAATAGTTTAAAAACTGAATCGGACTTATGGGATGTGTATCGTTTCCAGAACGGCACACAGCTGACAATATCTTCAATAAAATAAAAATATACTGATAGAATGGTCTATAAATAATAAAATTACTGTTATCGTATCTGATAACGCAAACAATATGATTGCTTCAGTAAGATTAGGTGGTTGGAGACATTTTGAATGTTTTGCTCAGTTTAAATTTAATAGTACAAACCGGGCTAAGAGAAATAGAGCCGGTGACAAAAAAAATTAAAATAATCGTCAACTTTTTTCGAAGAAGTTCTCATGCAAGTGTGCAATTAAAGGCAACTCAAGAAAGAATGCAATTGCCTATACTCAAGTTGAAGAATGACGTACCAACTCGTTGGAACTCAACTTTTATTATGATTCAGCGTATTTTAAATGTGAAAGTTGCTGTATTAACTACTCTAGCTATTATAGGTGAACGATCTGACAGTGAACCACTTCCAGTATTAACAAATAATGAATGGCAGATTGCTGAACAAAGTGTTGAAGTATTGGACATTTTTGACATTGTCACAAATGTAATAAGTGCAGAAAAAACAGGTTACGGCGTCGTCAGTTATAGTATTTTATAAACAAATTTATAAGCATTTAAATATGCTTCTCGGGCGTACAGATTTTTTGCCAGAAACTATAAAATTAGTACAAACATTACTAGATCTACACAAGAAAAAGTTTGACAGTATTGATGATAATGATTTATTAGCACAATGCACTATTTTGGACCCTCGTTTTAAAAAATACGGTTTTCTTAATGACGCGAAATACAAAAAAAAATTGCAAATGTTGTACACAAAAGTGTCAAATATAAAAGTTAATATTTCAGCTGAATGTACAGTTAATGTTAACGTACCAAGTAAGGCAGAAAATAGTATATCCAGAAGAGAAATGCTTCTTTGGAAAGAATTTGACGAGGAAGTGCAGCGAAATCAAAATTCGACGAATCCTATCGCTGCTGCTGTAATTGAAGTGGATAAGTATATTGAAGAGCCACTATTAGACCGAACACAAGACCCACTTCTGTGGTGGCACCAAAGGCAGAATGTTTACCCAAGATTGTACCACCTCATTAAATCTAGGCTATGTATTTTGGCGACATCAGTCCCTTGCGAAAGAATATTTTCAAAGGGCGGGCAAGTTATAACAGATCGAAGAACGCGACTAGATACCAAAAAAATTCAAGAAATTATGTTTCTAGCCTATAACTTAGACAATATCGATTGAAGCGCTATTTACTGTTATTTAAATAAACAAAATTGATCTCATGTCACTGACTATTATTTAAGTTTACAAATTTAATCCTTTGTTATATATATACATAAATTAACTAAAATTCATAATAAATTATCTTGTCTATAAACAAATATATCTTGTCTATATTTGTATTGTGTACAATAAAATATTAAATAAAATGAAACGGCGCAAACTTTGCCGAGACTATCTCTTCAGCGTCTACAGCCGAAATTATTAGATTTTAACAATGAATTATGGGAAACTCAAATCAAATCTGATCATAAACCATTAATTTATTAACTCAAAAGATGTTATTGACTTATTTTTAATTACAAAACCAAATTAAAAAATACTAATTCACTTATGAATGTTTAATAATGTTTTTCGATACAATTATAACGCCTAGACGCCTATTGTAGGTACTCGTGACGAGTAAGACAGAGCTACAACATCGACACGAGTAGTTCCGAATAATTCCGATTGGCGCGAGCCCGCGAAGACGTTGAATGAACCGCGCTGAACGGCTCCGAGCGAGCGCATTCCATTCATATCGCGGTTCACGTACACTGAGCCGGAGCTGTAAGCTCACTCTTGATACGTAAATCGAACCGTTTGTAAATACGGTTCGTAGTGAGCCGCGAGCTACGTGCGCGGCTCATAAGTAGATTCAGTTCATAGACCTGTTTGAGCGTGAACCAATCACAATGCGACCGCAGCTCACGCGAACCGTTCCGCGCAAAACAGGCAGGTTTATGCTTGTTTCGCTTTTATTTATTTATTAAGTTTAGATGTACAGCGTAAAACAAAGATGGTAAAGTAAATTATATAGTCTAAATTATTTGATGACTATGTACAAAGTAAATAATTATAGTAGTTTATGCAACTGTCATATAATGAAGGGTATTAAAACACGAGTGTGAGTTTATGAAACGAGCGCAGCGAGTTTCATAATAGTAACGAGTGTTTTAATACCCGTGTTATATGCAGTTGCATACACTACTTTATCTTCACTAATGCAATTAATCAAACAACAAGAGTAAAAGCTGACAATAGTTTATTTATAATAATTGTTCAAATTTTGGATGGTACAATTTTGAAAGTTAATGTTAAATATTGATTCAGCAGCTGTAGCGGTCGCGGGGCAAGCAGTAGAGCTCGTAGACGGAGTCGGAATATTTATAATCACTTCATTCGTCTTGTTTTCTATACTGTTCAAGATCGTATTTGAGACTTGAATTTTATTCATTAAATACTCATCAATGTAGCTTTCAGCCACAGTAGAAGACTTCCACCCCCCGTGCCGTTTCAGTGCGGTCAAATCACTACCGCTATCTATGAGAAGGGTCGCCGAGGTGCGCCGGAAGCAATGCCCCGTGTACAACGCTGGGTTAGGCAGATTCAAAAAACTTGCGTTAGTTTTTCCCAGAGCACCAAATTTATTAATACCAGTTCTTTGATCAACGCACTTCCCCGATCTATAGCTCAAGAAAAAGGCAGGGTTTCGACAGGGGGTGGGTCGAAGTTCCATATATTTTGTAAGGTTCATTATTTGTATTTAAAATTGTTTATTCAAACTGGCAACACTGAAAGAATACGAACCGTGAGTTAGTAATGAGTGGCGAGGAAGGGCATTCGACATCGGGCAGCGGAGCCGAGTGGTCGTGCTCTAGGAAAGTGTAGTAAGTGTTAAGTCTGTTGTGCGAAATACAATTAAGTTAAAGAAATAAACGAGTATTAATTCAGATAACGGAGTTTTACTACAAATCAGAAGTGGTAAGTACATGCTCACATTATTTTATCTATGAAGATGAAATAACTTTATTTGTTTAATGTTGGGTTACATTGTTCAAGTTTTGGTGTACACATAATAGTTCCGTCAGCATTATACCTTATTCTTGGGGCATGCAAATTGTCAGTAATATTGAATTGTATTCGGATAGATGGAATTATAACTATAATAGATTTTCAGAGATGTCAATTTATAGAATGAAATTAAATAATACACAGCAGGCACCGTCATTCCGTGAGCACTGATAATAGCTATAACAAAGATAAGTTATACTCTCGTGGTCAATCTTAATGATTCTTATTCATCTTCTTATGGCTTCAAGATAATTACGCATTAAGCCAATTTCAAATGAAATTATTTTATTGAATTTGAAAACGTACGGTAGAATGTCATAAAAATGGATTAGCATGACACGTGGGTTGTACAGTACAATAAAGTAATTTTGTGAACCTAAAAATGGTTGAGAACCTATTAGTTTCCCTGAAATAACAGTTTTCAAATACCCACATTTATTTTATTTTACACTTCCATTTTTGTCTCTTCCCTTCTTCGTTGTATGATAAAATAATAAATACCTACGCATATCAATACTTTTCGTGATTATTAAAACTATAAATATAAGCAGATATATATGGCAGGTATATAAGTACATAGTAATCCAAGACATTGCCTTGCTGGTAGTGTTTTATGATATCTTTCTCGAGTGATTTATTGCGATTTATTTCGACCTTCATTTTTTCCTTCTTTTCTCTCTTAGAAGGTCAAGGTCACATTAGAGGTCAAAATTAGTTAGATTGAAACCAGTGTGGGGTATTTAAAAGGGGGCTGAAATTTTCATTTATTTTGCACTCCGATGCATAGTTTCTGAGATATTTCACGATTTCCATTTTACCTATCACTCACTACTGCTTATTTTCCGAACTATTACTAACCACACTTGGTTTGTGAGTCATAGATAATGGAGCAAAGCGAGAACTGGGTCAACCGTCATCTGCAAACGCCTGAGCGTGCTACATCGCGACGCAGCGGACGCGACGAAGGCAGACGAAGTCGGATTCGGCTACGCGGTGAGGCGAAGGGCTACCGCCGCAGTCGTCCGCGTTACCGGAGCCGCAGCTCCACTCGTCGCAGTCAGCGCAGTCGGAGTATCCAGGATAAGGAGCGTGAGTTAGAACGAGACGCGCGAGAGAGTTAAACGGTTAGAGCAGGAAATTAATCAACAGCGAAGTCGCTTAAGCTCTTACGCGGAACTCCGTGACCGTTCACGACACAGTGTACGTGCAGCTCCACGAGATTCGCACAAACAACAATCTTCTACAAGGATAAAGAAAGTGGTCAGCGGCGCCACCCCGATCATAATAACGAGGAACCAGTTCTCCGTTCTGTTAGGCGGTCGGCTAGTCCAGTATTTTCTGCGAGAGACATAATTGATATTATAACTTCTATGAAACCATCTCAGCCATTAACGGCTGCACAAGGATCAAATAATTTAAACCACAAAAACATACTACACTATATTGTATTTTTATATTATATTATATAATTATTAACATTGAAAAGAGGAGATAAAAAATAGACCTTCAGAGTTTCTTGCCTGTTCTTCTCGAGAAGGCTCTCCCAATTTCCGAACAGGTGTCGAGTCAATATATTTTTTCTTTTTTTTTTTCCTTATTCGTACGTGCGGACAATTTTGTTTTTTTTTCTGTTTTGTTTGTTGACGTCAATAAGTGCCTGTAAAGGTCTATGTTGAATAAATATTATTTTGATTTGATTTTGATGGATGGATTGTTTGTATCGTACAAACATACTTGCCTAGCTGCCTCGACTTTCATTAAAGTATCCAAGCAGATGAACCTGGTATGAGGGCGTGAACTCTATCTTATTTAACTGGTCGGAATGGCAGGAGAAGCTGATGACAGCTTTTCCATGTGAACAGAACTTTGGCCAAACCCTGGAGGACATGCTAAAACGTAGAAGTAAGTTTAACGAGCCGATCGAAGTTTATTTTTATGAGAAGATGGCATTATTAAACCGGTGTGACGTAATTGGAAAGCGAGCGGTCGATTGCGTTATTCATGGTTTGAGCGATAGAACATTAAAAACCAGTGCCTTGGCACTGCGTTGTACGCACCCTGACCAACTGTTACAATTTCTCGTTAGTAACAAAGATATAGCACAAGCCGCCCCTAATCTTGATCGCACTACTAGTTATAAGAATAGGTTTGTACACAATTCTAGACCATATAATGGTAATAATACAGATTCTAAGAAGCCTCACACTGTTACAATCAATCCTGGCTTATTTTGCTACAACTGCAACGAGCGTGATCGTATATAAGACTTCTGAGTATTTGGAATTCCATAGTGTTGACAACGAATTACCTTTCTACGGTTCCCAATTAAAGGACGTCCAAAATATTAAAGTTATAGTAACCTTCTTTATCAATTTATGTGGGCCAGCCACTATAAACTGTATAACTGAGCCAAAAATAAATGGTAATATAATAATAAGTTGCAAGGTTATAGGCAGTCCTGTAAATCAGTACATAACCTATGGCGGCGTTTACTCAGTGAATAGTGGTATGGTAAAAATCAGTGTCGCCCCTATCTCCTACAGGCTTCTATTGAGTATGGGTGTCACATTATGTCGGGGTACACATATACGCATAGTAAACCGTATCGTTTCTTCAGGCTCGAACGTTACCGCGTCCGATCTTCGAGAAATCGATAACAGGATGGTTCGTATGGGTGATAGCGCGGAACATGAAAACATGATTATTTTAAAAAAATATAAACACTGTTTTGTTTCTTCATTAAAGGAATTAGGGTGTACGAACGTGACTGAAATGTCAATCGAGCTGGACACTAAAAAGCCAGTCGTGTATCGCCCTTATCGTTTATCGCATAAGGAACGTGAGCAAGTTCGCACCATGGTAGGCGAAATGCTGGATGCCGGAATCATCAGGGAATCGGTGTCTGAATATGCGAGTCCGATAATTTTAGTGAGGAAGAATGACGGCAAGTTCCGAATGTGTGTTGACTATCGGCTTCTAAATTCACTAACCGCTAAGGAACGACACCCGATGCCAGTGATTGAGGACGAGATTGCTCGCTTGTCTGGACAGGCGTACTTTATCACACTCGATTTGGCGTCTGGTTACTACCAAGTACCTATATCGGAAGCATCCAAACATTTAACAGCTTTTGTAACGCCGGATGGACAGTACGAGTTTAATCGTATGCCATTCGGCCTTGCTAATTCACCTGCCGTATTCCAGCGGATGATGCACAAAGTTTTAGGATCAGCACGATATTCAGAAGCCACTGTTTATATAGATGATTTGTTAATATACGGAAAGAATAAGGAACAATGTTTGAGCCGTTTTGAAAATGTTTTGAAACTCCTAGACAAAGCAAATTTGACCCTAAACTTATCGAAGTGTGAATTTTTGACTACTAAAGTAGACTACCTGGGCTATGAAGTTAGCGCCGCTGGCATAAGGCCAGGTGGCAAGAAAATCACTTGTGTCATTGATTTCCCACGTCCGCCCAACCAGCACGCATTGCGACAGTTTCTGGGTCTTGTCGGATATTTCCGCAAGTTTATTAGAAATTTTGCACAAGTGTCTCATCCTCTCAACAAGTTGTTGAAGAAGGATGTGCAGTGGTGCTGGATGGACGAACAAGAGAAAGCATTCCAAGAGCTCAAGGACAGGTTAGTACATAGACCCATATTGGCTATATATGATCCTAATGCGGAGACAGAACTTCACACTGATGCCAGTAAAATAGGCATCGGTGGAATTCTACTCCAGAAGCCCTATACCGACGCCACATTTCGCCCTATCGCTTTCTATAGTCGACAGACAACGCCCGAGGAAAAGCACTTTCACGCTTACGAATTAGAAACCCTGGCGGTGATCTGTTCTCTCAAAAAGTTTCGCGTGTATCTTCTTGGACAGAATTTTAAGGTAATAACGGATTGTAGTGCATTACGCAGTACTTTTGTTAAACGCGACATAATACCGCGAGTTACACGATGGTGGCTGCTAATGCAAGAACTTCACTGTACAATAGAATATAGAGCTGGTTCTAAAATGTACCATGTGGATGCTTTGTCACGTAATGCCATTCAAGATAGTGAAACTGCCGATGCATTGCAACAATATCCCACAGTAATGTCCATTAGCAATGGTGATTGGCTTCAGACCTTACAGTTAGGAGACTCTGAATTGTCCAGAATTAGAGATATACTTTTGCCAAAAACTGACGCTGAAGGTCTAAAGTACATTAAAGACAACTACGTCCACAAATAACCAGTTATACAAAATAGTTGACGGTGAAGATACTAATTTACGCTGGGTTGTCCCGAAGGGTGCGATGGTGGCAGTTATGTCGTTTCAACCACGATGACATTGGGCATTTCGGTGTGGAGAAGACCGTCGATCGAATTAAGAAAACATATTGGTTCCCAAAAATGTCTAAATTTATAAAAAAGTACGTTCAGGCATGCGTCCAGTGCGCTTACGCAAAGAAAAGTACTCAGAGTGAGCGCGAAGGACTTTTACATACTATAGAAAAAATCGACGTTCCTTTCCACACGGTCCACATAGACCATCTCGGTCCCTTCGTGAAATCCAAACGCGGAAATACTCACCTATTAGTAATTGTAGAAGCATTCACAAAGTTTATCTTTGTAAAACCGGTACGAAATACGAACACTCAGAATTCCATACGCGCACTGGAAGAGGTGTTCTTCACGTTCAGATTCCCTGATCGTATCATTAGTGACCGCGGGCCATGCTTCACATCCCATGCGTTTAAAAGATTTTGTTTGAGTAAGGGCATCAAACATGTTTTGAATGCGGTGTCTTGCCCACGCTCTAATGGTCAAGTTGAGCGATATAACCGTTCAATATTGGCCTCTTTAACTGCTCTAAACTTAAATGATGATGAAAAGTCATGGGACGAGAAAATTGACACGGTACAGTGGGGCTTAAACAACACCAAACAAAAGACCACTGGGAGGACCCCTGCGGAAGTAATGTTTGGAACTTCCATGAATGCAGAAATCAATCCAAAATTTAATGAAATTAGGCGTAACACATGTGAGGATAATAATGTTATAACGATGAGGCAGGACGTTAGGGATAGAATACAGCAGGAGCAAATAAAACAGAAGGAAAACTACGATAAAAATAGGAGGCCAGCTCGCTCGTACCAGGAAGGCGATTTAGTAAAAATCACGAAAGTAGCTTTCAGTAATGAAGGTAAAAGCACGAAGCTTTTACCATCATACATAGGTCCGTATAGAGTTATTAGGGTATTAGGAAATGACCGATATAAGCTGGCGTCCGTAAACGGACTAACGGGTACCAAAAGGAAACGCAAACGACCGTTGCGGCTGACCGAATGTTGCCCTGGGTTCATCTGGCTGCTCTTGAGGTTCATAGTGATTCAAATGATGAAATTATAAATGATTCTGCTTCTGAAATCGATGATTAATAATTTATTCTTCTGAGAAGTTGTAAATTGGTCCAAGTTGTACATGTACACGAAGAACTATGTATTATTGCTATAATTATTATGGAAATAAAAATTGATAATGACAGCTGGAGACCGTTAAATTTTCGAATGGATAACAATACCCTTTTTATGTTAATAATTGTTTATTTATAATATTGATTGCGGTACAGCTCCTGCTAGAATTGGATGGGTTAGCAGGAACTGATATACGTTTGCGAGAATTGGATGGGTTCGCAAATGTTTGGGTTAATTTTGTCGTAAGAATTGGATGGGTTTACGACAGATAAACTTATGCCTTAATTTAACCTTACTAGAATGGATGGGTTAGTAAGGATTGAATTTATGGCGTTACCCAGCAGTCCCTGCTAAATGGATGGGTTAGCAGGAACTGGGAGAGTTTACTGAATTTTTGTGTTGAAAGTGTTTAATGCCTTACTAGAATTGGATGGGTTTACGACAGATAAACTTATGCCTTAAATTTAACCTTACTAGAATGGATGGGTTAGTAAGGATTGAATTTATGGCGTTACCCAGCAGTCCCTGCTAGAATGGATGGGTTAGCAGGAACTGGGAGAGTTTACTGAATTTTTGTGTTGAAAGTGTTTAATGCAAATTACGAGAGTTATAAAGAGTTGCAAAATGCTACTCGTGTTCTCAATGTATGCCTATTATATGAATTTACATGAATTTACACATATTTTTGATTTAGAAAAAAAAAATATTGTTTATAGGAAACATAGTTTATAATATGAGACTTTGAAAATATTGTTTATTTACCAAAACTTTCTGCTCAATTAATTACTGTATTACCTAACTAATGTAACAAATGATTTTTTTTTTCCTCTTTTTCTTCTCTCTTTACTATGATAATTGTACATAGTTCTTATTGTTATGAATGCTCTTCCTTGCCGAGTGTAAGGTTTGTGCTCGTCTCCTGGTTGCGTGTATGAGGACATACACGAGGTCAGGATGGACGAGTGTAAGGTTCATTATTTGTATTTAAAATTGTTTATTCAAACTGGCAACACTGAAAGAATACGAACCGTGAGTTAGTAATGAGTGGCGAGGAAGGGCATTCGACATCGGGCAGCGGAGCCGAGTGGTCGTGCTCTAGGAAGTGTAGTAAGTGTTAAGTCTGTTGTGCGAAATACAATTAAGTTAAAGAAATAAACGAGTATTAATTCAGATAACGGAGTTTTACTACAATTTTTTTTACAACGGCATAGCAGTTGCCCGTCACAAACGAAGAAAGAACGATCTTATTTTCGTTTTTGTTTTCGAAACTTTCACCATGATGTACTTTCGTCTATGTTAGAGACTTCATCGAACTGGATGTTGTATAGCTCTTGGCCTTCGGCATGTGCCCCCATTATGCCGAATATTAGTGCAAACCTGTAACATAAACGATATAATAAGCTTGAGGTACATAGCCAAAGCAAAAACTATGAATTATGAGTAGTAAAGTATAGGTAGACCTACTACCTAATTTATACACAAAGTGCTTAAAAACGGAGTGTCTAGATAACTTGCGTTGTGTAGTACGTAGTAAGTACTAGGTAGATTAAATAACAGAACTAAAATACACTTACCTTTTCAAAAAGATACAAAATATCTGGTGAATCTTCCAGGAACATCTTCAGTTGACCTGATGTAAACGTCAAGGACTTTTTTCCCTTATGTCCTTCTGGATTGCGTTTCAGGAACGCTATGACTTTTGAATACTTCGTGATATCAATATTGTTGTAAATATTCAGTGTGGACTTGAGCATAGAATATTTAGCCCACATAGAAGATGGCTTGAATTTGTCGGGAGAGGTCTTTGAGATACGCAAGAATACATTTTCAAAAATGATGTAGTTTCTTTTTCGATCTTCCATGCCAAAAAGTTATTATATTCTTTTTATATAATTTTTTAGATTTTCTGCAAAAGATTATTAGTTATTTCTGTTGCCAATTCCAGAATATCCGGAGGCGTACAGATATCGTCGCTGTCCATTTTTTACTTTTTTGATTTAATTGGATTAAATTGTGTAAAATAAAATACACTGCGAGAACATTAAATTCCCGCGTACCTACGTGTATTGTTACAGTGAACTTGCCGCCATTAAAATCTAACCAATGAGAGACACAGCGTGCGCGCGCAGGGCCGATCAAGAGCGAGCGCGCGCTGTTCAGCTTTCACGTATAATCCAACTATTTTCAAAAGTCAGCCTAATATAAAAATGTTTAATACAACTTGTCTGAGGATTTTGACATATGGCTCGCCAGGTTAATTGGTCGCGTTTTATTGATGTTATAATGAGATTTTACGGATATCGATGTGTGATATATATTATACCATCATGTGAAATTGGCTTAAATTGAGTGTTTTGTTGTCTGCGCTATAACAGTAGTAATTATAAATCAAGTATGGGAAACATAAGTAGAATGTTACAACATTAGTGTAGATAAAATATGTTATTAAATTATTAATATATTTAAACTATAACTGACTCCAACTCACAGATTAGAGATATGTCTAAATACTCCAACTTATACTCGTGACGTGTGCGACGCATAGATAACGTGAGCCGTCCGACTGATCTGTGAGCTGTTTGTTTTGTTGGTGATCTGCAGCTCAACAGGTCAATCTGAGTGAGCTGAATCATTGAACCGGTTCAGACCTGAGTTACTCATGTCTAATTCGATCAATAGGTAACAAATTAATTAGCTATTCACTGTTTTAATTTAAATAATTGCAAATACTTTATTCGGCTGTTGAGGCCGAGCTCTGCTACAAAAGAGAAGGAGTCTATATATAGACTGACGAAATAGATCTGCTTTCGAATATAAATTAGAACAAAAAGACAATCATCCCGAAAGGTACCTAATTTTCATAATTCTTTTTTTTATTATATATTTAGAGTTTTTAACTGTGATTCATATATACATTTCGTATACCTACCTAAACTTTCTAGAACATTTTCTGATACATTGATATAACAAATTTGGTCTTTTACAATAAAATATTGATTAATCATCATAGTGTACGAGCTGGGGTCAGTAAATTAAACGGCGGTCTACCAAAACACTGAACTTTTATTAATTAGTACACTAAGTTCACTAACTTCACTGAAAGCACTGAAAGTCGCTTCTTAGTTCTCCAATATCACTTAGATGTTTCGCACTGTATCGCAAAACAATACTGCTTTCCGGCGGCCGGACACAGCCTTATTATAGTCCCCTAAGATACTTGCCACTCTTGCCAGAACATTCGCGGACACACTCGAATGTGTAGTCCAATACGTCGCGCGTTCGAGACGTTTCGATTATAACTGTCTCGATACTCGAATATTCTCGATACACAATACTCGAATATTCCCGTACTATCTTTCTCGAATATTCTGTGTTTGTCTATCTCTTTCTAATGGTGTTTTCTCATTCTAATACTTCTCGAATGTTCTAACTATCTCTGTCTCTTTCTACTATTGCTATCTCTTTCACTCCTATTGAAATTTATGTCCTTTTACTGAAGTAGGCTTAATGGCTCATAAGGGGTCCTGAAAACGCCTGAAAACGGGTTTTCAGGTTATTGCGGCATTGGATAGAGGGTAGCCTGAAACGTACTGAAAACATGTTTCAGGCGCCTGAAAACTACTGTAACTTGGGTGTAATTTAGATTTTTTAGTATGTGAAAGAGCTACTTCTGAAACGGCCTGAAACGACGTTTCAGCCTGCTGAAAACGTTTCTAAGTCACAGAAAATCACTTTTGAAGTTTTACTAAGCCACCGGCGTAACACTACCCCCTCCTAAGACATGCTCGTCCCGAGCATCATTATTTCCGTGGTATTTCGCCAGTCGGTCAACGTGAACAATCTTACAGGGACTACGTGCATTTCGCTGTATCCGGTACGTGACGTCGTTGATCCTCTTCAAAACTCGATAGGGTCCTTCCCATTTGGCTTGAAGCTTCGGAGATTTCCCTTTACTGCGGACTGGATTATGTAGCCACACCAACGAACCCTCTTCAAAGCCCTTGTTGTTTACATTTCGGTCGTAGCGGGTTTTCATCTTCTCAGACATCTGTTGGCTTGATTGTCTGATTTGCTCGTGTACGTCGTTCAACTTGTTGCGCAAATCATTCGCGTACTCGGTTATATTCCGCGGGGCATCAGGTGGAATTCCAGTAAGTAGATCCGCAGGCAACCGTAGTTCTCTACCAAAGTTTGCAAATGCTGGTGTCACCGAAGTACTTTCATGCACTGCGCTTCGATATGACATCAGGAATGGTTGGATGTGCTTGTCCCAATCCTTTTGCCTGTTTGACACAACCTTTGCAAGATACCTCTCCAATGTTTGGTTAAATCGTTCCACCTTCCATCAGATTGCGGATGGTAAGAAGTGGTCCTCGTTTTATGGATACCCATAACTCGACACATCTCTTGAAATATTTGAGACTCAAAATTTCTTCCCTGATCACTATGAATTTCTAAGGGTACTCCAAAACGGCAGAAGACTTCATGGACTAATTTATCCGCAACTGTTGAAGCCTCTTGGTTAGGAATAGCGAAGACTTCCGGCCACTTAGTGAAATAATCCATCACAACCATGAAGTACTTGTTTCCGCATTCACTTTCCGGAAATGGTCCCGCAACGTCTATGGCAATCCTTCCCATGGTGCACCAACGTTATACAGTTTCAATGCACCTCTGCTGCGTGTATGAGGTCCCTTTACTGCAGCACAACTAGTACACTTGCGGCACCAATCTTCAACATCGTCACGGCAATTTATCCAGTAAAATCGTTCTCTTATTTTCAACAGAGTTCTCGTCACTCCCATATGACCTCCCGAACATCCGTTATGGTACAGCTGTAGAACATCCGGTATCTTGGCTTTGGGTACAACCATTTGTAGATGACAACGGTCTCCTCGAGCGTTTTCCCATTTTCGGCACAAGACTTCATCTTGGATAACCAGGCTGTCCCATTGAGCCCAATAGCTCTTCGTGATGGAACTCATCGACGCAATATCACTCCAGGCAGGTTTAGGAGTACCGGCTTTGATCCATTCGAGAATTGGTTTGATGTCTACATCATACTGCTGAGCGTGCTGAAAGGTTTCTTTCCATTCATTGCTAAGATCCGTGTTTAGCATTCTCTCAGGTAGGTCTGCTTTTGCCTCTTGTTTTACGCAGTGCTTGCAGTCTTCAGAGCAAGGTCTTCTTGACAAAGCATCTGCATTACCATGAGATCTTCCACTGCGATGTTCAATCACGAAGTCATATTCTTGAAGTAACTCGATCCATCTCGCAACTTGTCCTTCGGGATTCTTGAATTGTAATAGCCACTTCAATGCAGCATGGTCAGTACGCAGATGGAATTTTCGACCAAGCAAATATTTGTTGAAATGCTGCAATGTTTTCACCACTGCCAGTAATTCTCTTCTCGTGACACAGTAATTTCTCTCAGGTTTGGACAAAGATTTGCTGAAGTATGCTATAACAACTTCGCGATCTCCTTTCCGTTGCGACAATACACCACCTAGCCCAGTATCACTTGCGTCGGTATCCACTATGAATTCATTTTCATTATCGGGATACCCCAGAATAGGTGTGTTACACAGATGTCGTTTCAGTTCTTGAAATGCGACGTCACAGTTTTCACCCCAGCAAAAACTTCTCTTTTCTTCCGTGAGTTTATGAAGAGGCTTGGCAATGTCGGCAAAGTTCTTCACAAATCGCCGGTAGTAGGAACACAAACCCAAAAATGCTCTTACTTGTGTCTTGTCTCTCGGAACTGGCCAATCCTTTACGGCGATGATCTTCTGCGGATCTGTCTGGACACCCGCTTCCGAAACCACGTATCCTAGGAAGCTCACTTGTCGTTTGAAGAAGGAACACTTTTTAGGGCTTAACTTCAGGTTGGCGCTTCGAATTTTTGATAGCACCCGTTCTAGATTCTGAAGGTGTTCTTCAAACGTACGGCCCACGATGATGATGTCATCCAAATAGACCAGACAGGCTTCTCCAATCAATCCGCTAAGTACCAGCTCCATCAGCCTTTCGAAAGTCGCCGGTGCATTACACAGCCCGAACGGCATCACTTTGAACTGCCATAGTCCCTTTCCAGTAGAAAATGCAGTCTTCTCCTTGTCCTTAGGGTCAATTTCTACTTGCCAGTAGCCACTTTTTAAATCTAACGTGCTGAACCACTTCACTCCGGTAAGCATATCCAGCGTGTCATCAATCCTGGGTAATGGATAGCTGTCCTTCTTTGTGATGTCATTCAGGCGGCGGTAGTCAACACAAAAACGCATGCTGCCATCCTTTTTCCTAACAAGCACCACGGGTGAAGACCATGGGCTGGACGAAGGCTCTATAACACCTTCCTTCACCATTCCTTCAATCATGGTCTCCACTTCCTTTTCCCGTGCTATCGGTAGTCTTCTTGGTCGCTGGCGGATAGGCAATTCGTTCCCAGTGTTAATTCTGTGTTGAACTAAACTCGTCTTCCCAATGTCCTCGTCGTTAGTAGAGAAAACATCAGCGTACTTGAATAACATCTTCTTAACCTTGTCTATCTGTTCCTTAGACAAAACGTCTCGACAGTCTTCCAAAAGTTTTGACACGCTGATTCCTTCATTTTTGTTGACATTTGTATGAGTCGTGTCTTGACAATGACGCAACCAGTCTACCTCCTCACTCGTACCAAGTAACATTCCCTTTTCGATCACGTGTTCTTTATCGTCAAGATTCAGTACACGAACTGCTGCAAAGCCAGTGGTTCTTACCAGAGTTCGTGCCATCTTCCATGGCTGGTCATGATCTAATCTTTCAATGAGTACACATCGATGTATCTTCCCAGAATTGTAAGGGAGACTAACCGGCACAATGGTTTCTGATTTTGGGGGTAGAGCGGTTTTCTTTAACACTTTCCCCGGTGTGGCTCCTTCCATGAACAATTCTGCTCGTCCACAACTCATAATTCCTTGCTTGATGTCGATCTCACAACCATTCTTCCTCATAAAGTCTAGTCCGAGAATGCAGTCATCGACAATATCAGCCACAATGACGTTGTGCAGGTAAACTTGATTACCCAACTTCAACTCCACCTTCTGTTCGCCTCGGACGGGTATGTGCTGACCGGTGGCGGTTACTAAATTTAATCGCTCCAGGCTGTTGTTTCTGAAGTCCCTCAGAAACCGATTCGCAAGTTGGGAACTGACAACCGTGCGAGAAGCTCCGGTATCGATTGTCAGCTTACATGGCCTTCCGTTAACCTCGCCATTGATGATCAGGCTGTTCCCATCGTGGGCTTGTGAGATCGAAATCCTTGGGGCTCTGCGAACACCAGCCAGCACTCGCCCCGCAGTCCTGGCGTTTACTCGTTTCCCTGCTGTTGTTGGACAGCGCTATTAGCTGCCCTGTTCTCCTGAGGCCCATCTTTATCAATCCCTGAGCTACGCTTAGGACAACTTGATCGGAGGTGTCCCTTTTCGCCACAAGTGTAGCATCTAGGGCTGTATCCCTTGAAGCGGTCACGCACAGGTGTTGCAACTACCTCCCTGACACGGTGAGACCGATGGTCTTGCCTCACAGCTTCCACTTCTAGAGCATGGGCCAAGGCATCTTTAAGGGTTTCGTGGTGCCCGAGTCTCACAGCAGCTCTCACTTCGAGGTCCCGAATGCCGTCGACAAAAGCCTGTACAAGGTTGCCCACAATTAACGTCGGTGCGGACTGGTACGCTTTACGTACCAGTTTTTCTACCTCTAGGGCCCATTGTTGCAGGTTTTCACCAACACGCTGAACCCGATCTTTTAGCTGGGCCCGAAACACATGTTCAAGGTGTGCGTCGCCGTATCTTGCCTCAAGCGCTTCCAATAGTTCCTCATAGCTCACCTTCTTGTCAAGAGCTTCGAGGACTGTCAAGGCTTGATCTCGGAGGCCTAGCTTGAGTGCGGTCATAGCCTGGGCTTTAGTCCACCCATTTGCCTCCATTACAGCCTCAAACTGTATTTTATAGGCTGACCACGAGGAACTCCCATCAAAAGGTGGCACTTTGAATCCTCGCACCGAAGGAGCGGCACTGACGATAGTGGCTGTCCCATCTCCGACCTTCAGATTACCCAAAGCCTTCTTGACATCGGCAATCTCAGATTCAGCTTCGGTGAGACGGTTCTCGTGTTGCAGAACCTTATCTTCTATCACTTTGACCTTATTGCCGAAAGTCGCTTGGAGATCTTTGATCAGGACCATTTGTTCATCTTGGCCGAGCTGCAGTTGTTCTCTCAAAAGGCGAGTCTGCTCCTCCTGACGGCGCGCCTGCTCTTCCTGACGGCGGCCTGCTCCTCCTTATCGCGCTGCAACTGCTCTTCCAGACGGCGTGCCTGCTCCTCCTGACGGCGGGCCTGCTCCTCCTTATCACGCTGCAACTGCTCTTCCAGACGGCGTGCTTGCTCCTCCTGACGGCGGGCCTGCTCTTCCTTATCACGCTGCAACTGTTCTTCCAGACGGCGTGCTTGCTCCTCCTGACGGCGGGCCTGCTCCTGCATCATCGCCATGAAAGCCGCCCAATCTGGTGCGGCAGCCGACGTTGAGGGAGTGGCTTCCATAACTGACTGCTGGTCCTCGTCAGTTGGCGGCTGAGTAGCTCCGAAGCGTCTCTGGTCGGCTTCCTGTTGTCGCTGGCTTCTTGTCCGGATTCTTCCTTCCGTGTCTTCCTTTGGTAGAACCGGCATACTGATCCCACTTCTGACACCAAATGTTACGAGCTGGGGTCAGTAAATTAAACGGCGGTCTACCAAAACACTGAACTTTTATTAATTAGTACACTAAGTTCACTAACTTCACTGAAAGCACTGAAAGTCGCTTCTTAGTTCTCCAATATCACTTAGATGTTTTCGCACTGTATCGCAAAAACAATACTGCTTTCCGGCGGCCGGACACAGCCTTATATAGTCCCCTAAGATACTTGCCACTCTTGCCAGAACATTCGCGGACACACTCGAATGTGTAGTCCAATACGTCGCGCGTTCGAGACGTTTCGATTATAACTGTCTCGATACTCGAATATTCTCGATACACAATACTCGAATATTCCCGTACTATCTTTCTCGAATATTCTGTGTTTGTCTATCTCTTTCTAATGGTGTTTTTCTCATTCTAATACTTCTCGAATGTTCTAACTATCTCTGTCTCTTTCTACTATTGCTATCTCTTTCACTCCTATTGAAATTTATGTCCTTTTACTGAAGTAGGCTTAATGGCTCATAAGGGGTCCTGAAAACGCCTGAAAACGGGTTTTCAGGTTATTGCGGCATTGGATAGAGGGTAGCCTGAAACGTACTGAAAACATGTTTCAGGCGCCTGAAAACTACTGTAAACTTGGGTGTAATTTAGATTTTTTAGTATGTGAAAGAGCTACTTCTGAAACGGCCTGAAACGACGTTTCAGCCTGCTGAAAACGTTTCTAAGTCACAGAAAATCACTTTTGAAGTTTTACTAAGCCACCGGCGTAACAATAGTATACCTTGTGGGAAACCTATATTTATGCAATTTTATCCATTTAACTACCTCTCATAACCGTTACATACGTGGGGATTTAAATAAAACAAATTAATATTTTATCCAGATCAAATCTTGTAATATTCTAGAATCAAGTTAAATATCTTCATGTTTGTTTTCATTTTCTACATCACACTCTTGGCTTTTGAAAGTTAATAAATAGTAAAGTAAATGCCAAGAGAGTTGTTATATGAAATAATATTTTTATATCAATTTTACTGATTTGACAATTCATGTCATCTTCAGGGAACTATATTTGGGCTGAAAATTAACCCTCGTCACCCAGAGACTTCAAAGTGACCCAGCTGCCTTAAATAGACCGCTGATCTACCTTAAATCCAATCAAAAATTCTAATTGAAGACGTCGACTTGGTAAGCCAAGGACAGAGAGTAAACTAACCCAAGCACGGCCATCTAACCACCGTTACCAGTTGCCTGGACCAGTTCCTGAAGGACTCCTGAAGGACTACCGGAATACTGATTTCTTTTTATCATCGGAATACCCTATTTTAATATTTTACATTATAAATTTCAACTTAAAACCAATATCAATCAATTGGACCTATAAACCCTGCCCGTACCTATATTAATTTAAGTTATTTTATATTTTTAAGTCATTCTATTGTTCAGTTAACATTTAGAAGATGTAACCTTATATGAATTGATAGAATTGACAGTAATATTGTTGCATAGTAAACATTAGTGAATTGAATTTTTTTGAATTCCATGTGAAATAAAGATTTTGTACTCATACTTCTAGTGATTTATTTGTAAAAATCAAATTATTTCATTAAATAAGGATTATTACATTACAATATACACATATAATAATCTATTTAATTCTTTTAATACTACGTATATAAATGACTGTTTTTCATTTTGTATTAAATTAAGCAAATATTTAAGTTTAAAATCAATTGCATTTAAAGCGTATAAACCTCTGTGGTTTTTTGTATGCATTGATTTATGTAAAATGATTGTAAGATTTTTTATATGGTAAATAAATGAAAAAAAAAAAAAATTGATATTGAATCTTCATTTCTTAATCATTATTTGATATGATAAATAATTCATTTTTTGAATTATGTTCAGACTTTTGTGCTCCAGACCAATTTTATTTAAATATTATTAAATGTCAGTGAAATAGTGTTATAATTTCATTCCTGTTTATTAATTTCTAAAAAAATCAATTTCAGATCAATGATGAACCTATGCCATCTACCTCCAGTCAAGCAAGCCCAGCCTTCCTTTCCACAGCCTCTGCTTAGAGGCTGTGGAAAGGAACATTTGCCAGAGGAAGTAGTCGAGTCCATCATTCCTGTAGAATATAGTCAGCCCAGACAAATGTCTGAGCCTGCAAGTCAGCCAGTGTCACAAGAATTTAAGCTCTCAACACGGTGTAAGTATTTATTACCTACGGTTTTACCAAGTGTATTAAAACTATTTTCAATAATGTGGACATAATTTTATCAGTATGCAAAATAAAACAGTGTCTGATATGGCAGTGTAGAAGTGGACATGGAAAGCATTTCATTTTTGACTCATTATTGCAGGGTGTCTTTAGGCAGTGGTAACCACTTACCACAAGGTGGGTCATTAGCTATTTATCATGAGATATTTATTGTAGTTGTATAAAGAATATATAGATTTTTTTTATTTTGTGAGTCCATTACGAGAAACATATGTGATGGATTAATTATATTACTGACTGTTACAATTTGTTTGTAGCTGAGTAGTCTATTCTTGATTTTATTTTGTAGTTTACTACAAATATTTGTATTTTCTAAGTAAATATAATTAGTTAGTGTAAGTGTCTTTATTTGTTACAGCTTCTCAACAACAAAGAAGACGGCGATCTGCTGCTGGCTCTGATGTCAGGAGCAGATTATTTCAAGTTGAAGAGGAGCGTGCTGAGAGAGAAATTCTCCAGAACAGAGAGCTTGCTGGCATTAGGTCTGAGCTTGCAGGTATCAAGGCTGAACTGTCGCAAATGTCTGGACTGATGAGGGAATACCTTAATAATAAGAATAAATAATAAATTGTTACCAAGATTTTGTATTTAATTTTATACTTATTTCTCTCAAGCACTAAGATTTTCTCTAGCAGTAGATTTATAAAACATAATAACAAAAATTTATAAAACATAATGACAAAGATACCTTACTTGATGTCTCAGAGCTTGATGTTTATGAAATTGATATTTTTATTATTATATTTGTATTGTGACTAAAAGTGTAACCTAATAATAATTTATTTTAAATGTAAATTTTTGCTAACTCTTCAGCTATATCAATATATAAATTGCGTTTTTGAAGCTAGTAAGACTCAATTTTGTTTAAGTTATTATTGTTTGAAGTGAATTAAAACAAAATGTTTATCTTCAAAGTATATAATTTTAAAGTGATAGTTGCAACTTGATAATGCAGTATTGTAAAAATTGCTAGATATGTAAGCAAACTGTGCCATCTCTGCAATACTCTATTCCCTAAAAACGCAAAAAGAAAATAAAATATAGTTTAAACTATTATTATTTAACATTATATATATTTTTTTAATATAAATATTCATAATATTACCTATTCCCTTCTACAATTGCACGTACCGGTTGCTTCTTGCCCTAGTAGTTTATAATTGGGGGTTCTGGCTCAGATAAGAGCCAGTCCCCCCAATTATAACTTTTCATCGATCTATTCAAATTCTTTTTTTTTGTCAGTGAATACTTATACTATTCGTTTAATGTATCTAAAAGATGTTGCATATGGTAAGTCTAATATTTCATAACACACATGTCGCTGTCTCTGATACTTGTTAAATGAGAATCATGTATATGCAAACCTTTATTTTATACCTGCATAATACCTACCACTATAATTATGTGAGCATATAAAATTTATATTGAATCCTAAACACAAGTGACTGGTTGATAAAGTGTATCTTAGTAGCGCTTACGTAAGGTTTAAATCCTGATCATACTGTTCTGATATATAATAATATGGATCTTTTTTTTATTATAGTAGCTATATGTAGCTACTATAATAAAAAAAGCACTTAAATAAGTGCAATAGATTTATTAAAGGAAATATTAAGTAATTGCTTAGGAATCTTAATTCAATTTAATAATTATTGACATTATATAGTTTTAAACTTTAATATTCATTTCATGTTTTGTAAATGATTAATAGTATGCTTACGGAATTCGTAGGGAAGAATAAAAAACAATACATTAAAAACTGTCTTTATTTAAAGCATTTAGTGTATGTATATATTAGTATAAATAAATTACAGTTTGTCCATGCTTTTATGAATTTTAACAATTAAATTTTTTGCGGAGTTATAAATGTCATCAAATAACACATTATCACTATCCACTACATATTGCGTGCATGTCTTAGCATTACATTCACAAAACTTTAAGTTTGGAGATTCTTCAAATTTATCGAGATCATAAATCTCTAATCTGATAATTTTAGATCCACGCTTAGGCGTTTTAATGAAGGAAAAACACATGTCATTTTCTTTTTTCTTCTTTGGGATGCAGGGTGTTTCCACAACGTCACTTTCTTGTTGTTGGAAGTAGTTGCTCACGCGTTGAGAAAGCATAGATTGATTTCTTGTTGTTGGTTGGAAAGGGAAAATGTCCCCGGAGTCCTGCAACAAGTAAGTAATTTGATTTGAACAAGTAAGTAATGTGCACATTAAAGTTAAAAGCGTGTTAATGAACTAACAATATTTAAAATATTTAAAGGTTATAATTTCACAAGTTATAAAGAAATGAATATTAATTATGTATCATTACTATTATAATACAACGAAAAATTCAGATCAAAATAAAAATAACTCGAGCTGTTCTTTCCGTAGGTAAGAAAAAAATTTAACTTTCACAGCATAATGATGTTTTCACTTTTGATTAGGTACAGGATATTTGAAAAATTAGCACTGTTTATAATTTGATTTATCTTTAAATAATATGTATTATGAAAACTGTTTAAAAATACTTACCGACATTGCAGGAACACAGCTGACGTACTTTTAACAACACACAGAAATATCGATTTAGTGATTTTTTTCTTTGTATTCGTTTTATATATACATTTTTACTAGTGTCTATAGAGTTCAAAATCGTACCATTTATTTTATCAATCATTAATTTAATTTTAGCTGATAAAGCATTAAGTGACACATATTTGGACTGTAATTATGTGGAATTCATAACATTTAAACAGAACTCCTCTAGGCTGCAGCATCATATTTCATCAACCAATAGTTTTACAAATATGGAGCGGTGAAATAGGAACTCGCGACGGATCGACGACGCTTACTCCAGATTGTTTACTAACGAATATGTATATAAGAAAGAAATTCGCAATGCTGTTTGTTTGTCGATGTCTTTTGATGATCTATTAACGTGATGTATGATTACAAAAATAATGATGTCACAATCCGTGTTATGAGACTAGTGTATTTAAGCTTACCTTTACTACAAATTCAGCGTTATCTTTATTGTTGGAGCATAAGGATTATATTCAAAAAATATGTTATGGCTCTAGCTCGACGTCTTCTGCTTTTGAAGGCTTTTAGCTGACAAAGCATAACATCACACATACGCGGTGCAAATTTGGACTGTAATGACATGGAATCCATAATATTTAAACAGAACTCCTGTAGGCTGCAGCATCATTGCACTTTCCTGAAGTGACCCATCAACAACAGTGAGCAACACCTACACGGTCTTTGCACATCTCTACATTGAAAATGTAAGTACATTTTTTTTACTACTTCCCTTGAGCCTGGGTTCGAATCCCGATCGGGGCAGATGTTTGTATGATGAATACGAATTCGCTCGTGAATAATGATTGTGTGGGGTGTTTTATTTGTGTTTTTATTGAATGATAACGGTTTAGGTAATGACTAAGTAGTTAAGTACCGGTTTCAAGGTACCGCTATCTTGAGAGATGTCGGGTTCGATCCCAGTGTTCGATCGATTTCATTATTTTTAAATAATAACCTGAATACATTATTATTTATTTAATAAATATGAAAGTATTAGAAAAGTCAACTCCAATCACAACTTTACTTTAGATCCTAACCATATTTTTTTTATTGCAGGACTCATAATCCCTCGAACGCGGATTTTCTCTTCCCATCCGAGGACGATGAGGTACAGCGCGAACAGCAACAACGTCCTGAAATAAAAAAGAAAAGAACATCTTCACCGGCACCGAGTACTTCTCGAGCGAAATATGCTGCCTCTCACCAAACTGAACCTGTTCAGAAAAAAAAGAAGACTGTGATCAACCCTGTTCATATGAAAAAACCAACAGCGCACGACCTGTTCGGGAGCGATAGTGAGGAGGAAGAGGCTCAGTTGCCTGTGCCAACACCAACTGGTAATAAACCAATTCATTCATACATCACCAGACGACTCGCAAATGGCCATTCGCGCCAAGTGTATGAGAACAAACAAGGGTCACATTATATAGATTTAAGAGTTTATACTTGTGACGATATAGAGCGCGTGCAGCCGATGAATCGTTGGCGGCACTCTATTATATGCGTCAAAAATCGCACCGATAACAACACCGAGGCTTGGCAACATCTTGTCAATTTTATTTCTGCAACTCGTAAAGAGTATCGTAACTGTGCGTCTACTTTTATAAGTAATTATTATTAATAGATACTTGTTAAAAATTAATAAAAGTAACTTACCTATCTTGAATCTAGAACTTATTTTTTTATATCATATTATTAAACATTTAATCATATTATTATAGAAATTGATTCTCTAGAAATTCTTTTCATATGCGACCTTATTAAGACAAGATAATATTGTATTATGTTTATTATTAAAATAAGAGCTGTCGAACCTAGTAAGATTTCTATACTATATTTTATTCGTTCAATTAAATCATACAAAATGTAATAAGAAATGTTATTTAAATATTACACAAAATAAGTAATCCTTATTTTTATTTATTTTTTCACTTTCACAGTACAACGTACCTCATCCTCAAGAATGGATCAAGACATTAAAAAATGTGAATATTGTCGAATTGAAATACCTAAAAATCGCTACCAATATCATTTAAGAACAAACATGCATAAATTTAATGGATTATTGAAAACAAAGTTTCAACAAATTGATATTATAGCTACAGCATTTAAAAACAGAATAATTACATATCGGTTAAATCCATCAGAAGATTACCTTACGCCAGAGGCATTCTTGATGGATAATCAGAAACATATTATGGAAGTTGTTAATGATTGCTTAATGAGGCATAATTGTATTAAGTTAAATTTTGAGCTGTTTGCTTATTTCAAAAAGCCAACGTCAGATGAGCAACAGTTAAAGTCTTTTAATACAAAATTTGAAATCGTTTACCACAGTACAGATATTAATGCATTAATGATGAATGTTATAAATACTTTTGATAGAAAGCTCTCTGAATTTCAACACTGTGAATCAGGATGGTCTTGTGTTTCTATCAGTCATTTAGAGATTAATATAAACAAATATAGTCCATTCAATGGTGGTTCATCATATATTGATTTACCAAGTGAGATAAAAAATTCGAAAAGCTGTATAAATATTCAAAACAACGACAATTTCTGTTTTTTATGGAGTGTTGTTGCGGGTTTGTTTCCGCAAAATAAAAATGTTAATAGAGTAAGTTCATATCCACATTACTCCACAATATTAAATATTGAAGGTATGAGTTTTCCACCATCTTATAATGATATTAAAATTTTTGAAAAGATTAATCCGGCCATAAGTGTAAATATTTATGGATTAGATAATAAAAACAACGTAACCGGACCGTTATACGCCACCTCTTTGAGAAAAAAGAATCATATAAATTTGTTGTATATTGAAAAAAACAATGGCCAAAGTCACTACTGTTTAATAAAAGACCTTTTGCGATTGGTAAAACGTCAAATATCAAATCATAAAGGCAAAATGTATTTGTGTGAATTATGCTTACAGTATTTTGTTAGTGAAATAAAATATAAATCACATATGTGTAATAAGGTATTAATAGTATTACCTGAGTATAATACCACTTTACAATTCAAAAACTATGAAAGACAACAAAAAATAAATTTTGTTATATACGCTGACTTTGAATGTATTCTTTTAAACCGCAACATACAACAAACTGAAAATACTCTATCATATAAAGAACACCAACCTTCCTGTTTTGGCTATTATATTTCTTGCTCACATGATACTAGTTTAAATAAATATGTTTCGTATAGAGGTTCGGATTGTGCAGAAGTATTTATCCAGCGTTTATTAAATGATATAGAACAGATTTATCACATATTATCCATCAAAAAACCTATGACACCTTTATCTTTAGAACAAGAAGAAGCATACAATAATGCAAATAACTGTCACATCTGCAATAACTTACTATTTGATGATAAGGTTAAAGATCATGATCACATTACATCACAATATCGAGGCGCTGCACACTCGCATTGTAATCTCATGTATAAAGTATGCCCATTCGTACCTGTTGTTTTTCATAATTTGACGGGTTATGATTGTCACCTCTTTATTCGTGAATTAGCAAAATATGAGGGCTATTTCAAAATAATACCTAAATCTAAAGAAAAATACTTATCGGTTACCAAAATTATAGAAACTAAAAATACTTCATCTCCTGTTCAAATAAAATTTATTGATTCTTATCAATTTCTCAGCTCAAGCTTGGATGAGCTATCTAAAAATTTGAATGATGCCGACTTTATAAATTTAACAAGAGAGTTTCATGATGAAGAACAAATTAAATTACTGCGTCGTAAAGGTGTTTACCCATACGATTATATGGATTCTTTTTCTAAATATGAGAGTGATGTCCTGCCATCAAAGAAAAGTTTTTATAACAGAATGAAATGTGAAAATATAACTGATGAGGACTACAAACATGCACAAAATGTATGGGAAAAATTTGATATTAAATCTTTAGGTGAATACACAGATTTATATTTAAAAACTGATGTACTGCTACTTTGTGATATTTTTGAAAATTTTAGAAACACTTCCCTACGACATTATAAACTCGATCCAGCCTATTACGTTACTGCTCCAAGCTTGAGCTGGGATGCAATGTTGCTTTATACTGGGGTTCAATTAGAACTAATAAATGATTTAGAAATTTATGAGATGATAGAAAAAGGAATACGTGGAGGATTAGCACAATGTTCTTTACGTAATGCCAAAGCAAATAATAGATATTTACCAAATTTTGATGAAAGCCAAGTATCTACATTTTTAGTATATCTTGATTGTAATAATCTTTATGGTTATGCGATGACAAAAAAACTTCCTATATCAAACTTTCGTTTCTTAAATTCTCGAGAAATAGCTGAACTTGATGTAGAAAGAATAGACAATAATTCAAATGATGGGTATATTTTAGAAGTTGATTTAGCCTATCCAGAGTATTTACATGATGCACATCGAGATTTACCTTTCGCAGTTGAAAAATTTATACCCCCAGGAGGCAAATCTCCTAAATTGATTGCAAACTTGTATGATAAATTTAAGTATGTCATACACTACATACATTTAAAAGAATGTATGAAAAACGGGCTTATTTTGAAAAAAATTCATCGTGTTATAACGTTTAAACAAGAAAACTATTTAGAAAATTATATTAATTTGAATACTTCCTTACGACAAGCTTCAAATTCACCTTTCGAAAAAGATTTTTTTAAGCTTTTAAATAATGCCATATTCGGTAAAACTATTGAAAATAGACGAAAACAAGCTAATGTCAAATTAGTAACAACATGGTATGATGGGGATAATAAGACAAACAAACTACTAGGTGCAAAAAAATTAATTTCAAAACCTAATTTGAAAAATATTACAGTATTCTCAGATAATTTTGTTGCTATCCACTTAAATCCGGAAAAAATAATCCTTGACAGGCCTATATATATTGGGTTTACAGTTTTGGAATACGCTAAACAACATTTGTATAAATTTCATTATGACTTCATAAAAGAAAAATATCATAACAAAGCGAGATTGTGTTATACAGACACAGACAGTCTTTTATACTTCATAAAAACTGGAGATTTTTATCAAGATTTAAATGATAATATCTCTAAATTTGATACTAGTAATTTTGAAAACAATAATGTATATCAAATACCTAAAGTTAACGCAAAAGTACCAGGTTTATTCAAAGATGAGTTGGGTGGTGACATCATTACTGAGTTCACTGGATTACGAGCTAAGTTATATTGTATATCTAGTTTGAAAGGAGATATTAAAAAAGCCAAAGGTGTATCTAAACCTTTGCAAAATCAATTACAGTTGAAAAATTACAGTAATGCTTTGCTTAGTGATAAAAATTTTATATGTACGATGAATATAATTAAGTCAATAAAACATATATTATATTCTCAAGAGGTAGATAAAATAATAATAAACCGAAAAGACGATAAGGTACAAATACTTTCAAATCAAATCGAGACCTTGCCCTGGGGGCATTGTAGTACATTTTTTTAAAAAATAATTGGGACTAGATATTAATTCAATATCATATAAGAGTATTGATGTGTGACTTTTGATTTGTATATATCAGTTTTTATAACTAATTTGTTATGTATATATTAATAGTATAGAAAATATTGTAGGTTGGTGTGTATACATCAGATTGCAATTTTATAAAAATGTTTTTGCATAGTTTAGATCTTGTATATTTCAATAACAAATAAAATAAATAAAGTGTTTTAAAGAGACCTAATGCCCTATTAACTTCTTCTGATATTTTACAAATTCAATAAAAAAAATATAATAATTAAAGCTAATCACGATTGTTATATTATATGTATATAACCACGGATCAACTTTAAATAATTCATAATTCATAATGAAGTTCATTAAGCAACCCGAGACTTTAGAAATTAATATTATTAAACTCGGAAATCAATCAAAAATTATAAAACATAGCATACTTTTACCCAGCACAATCCGATGCTTAGTCTGTGGCCCATCCAACTGTGGGAAAACGAACCTCATGCTAAATTTGTTATTGCATAATAATGGTGTGAAATTCAAGAATATTTATTTGTATTCAAAAACAGCGTTCCAACCAAAGTATGATTTTTTACGGCAAGTAATGGGTAAAATACCAGAGGCAAAGCTTTTTATTTATAATAATGGTAAAGATGTTCTCCACCCTAATGATGCATTACCAAATTCTATTATGATTTTTGATGATGTTGCATGTGAAAATCAATCAAATATACGAAATTATTTTGCTATGGGGCGACACAGAGAGATAGACTGCTTTTATTTGTCTCAGACGTACTCAAAAATACCCAAACAGCTTGTGCGAGATAATGCTAATCTACTTATCGTTTTTAAACAGGATGATTGTAATTTAAAACATATTTATAATGAACATGTCAACACGGATATGGAATGGCAATCATTTAAACAACTTTGTTCCACTATTTGGAGTGATCGATTCAGTTTTTTATTAATTAATAAAGATTGTGCATTAAGTAAAGGAAGATATAGAAAGGGATTTGATATATTTATTCAGCTTTAAGAAATACGAAGAACAAGACCAGAAAATACATTCATAACTAGAATAAGATTTAAGAAATAATTTTAGTCCCCTCTATATAAAAGTAGATGTGTTAGAAATAATTGACTATTAAACAAAAGTATTCCTTTGTGGTGGTTGAAAAAAAAATAGAATGGAGTCAGAAATAAAAAAACAATTAGTTCAAGCCGTGGATAACATAAAATATAAAATTAAACAAATTCATAAAGAGGAAGATGCTGCTCACTTAAAATTTAGAAGAGTATTCAAACCTATAACAGAAAATTTAGAGACACTTATCAAAGCTAATGACAAAAATAATCCAACAGTAAATCTTTCCATAGACATGTCAAAAAATAATACAATAGAGGAACAAAATTCATCTTCGGATTATAATGATTTTATAGAGTGTAGAAAGACTGATTCTGATCAAAACTCAGAATGTTCTGAAAAAAGTGCTGATTATTTTGAAACCGGTAATTTGTCACTCGATAAGGAAGATGTAATGAACATTTATGGTACCAATATTAATGTTCCGTTCGGGATTCGCAAGGAAAACCAAAGTTTGATGATGGGAAACTCAGAAGTTCTCTTTTCTGTAACACCTAGCACCTCAAACTCTGATAAAAATTATGTGGTGACAATAAATAATAGACATTACGACCTAACTCCAGGTTTGAAAGAATTGCTACTTCGCCCCAAGCCTGATCTTGATATTGTTACGGAAAGAGACAAAGTAACCTATAAAGATATACTCCATTATACCAGTGCTCATAAACGTCATTTTAACCCGAATGCTCAAATTAAGGGAGATAAAGGTATGAAGTATCGTCATATCATTAAACCATTATTTTCTGGGCAGAATGATTTATTCAGGAAAGATTCACATGAACTAACTAAACATGGTGGATACCTACCAAAAAATAAAAAATATAAGAAAAATACAGATTACATTTATTGGGATGACCCGAATGAATTAATTGAAAGGCTGAAACTATTAATTGCATCTCAAAACGCTGGTAACACTAATCACGACAATGAAATTTTATCCATAATCGAAGAGTTGAAAGAGGCTGATATCATTGAATAAAAAGTCCTAAAAACCAAATTCACGTTCAGTTTATACATGTTTACTAAACATGAATGTCGTTAATCAAGTAAATATTCAGAGTACTGATACTTTGACGACATTTGATTATGAATCATGCAATAATATTGATTGTAATGATTTTAAAGTAAGCTTCGTGAAAGAACTCGAAAATATAAATGTATTGATTCTGAAATTAAATGAAAAAGTCAAAAAGCTTGAAAGAAGGATCAATATTAATAATCTGGCAGGAAAATTAGATAGACATTATGTCGAAAGCAGATGTTGTAAAAGAAATTCATAAATATGCTAGAGTTAATTTCCCCCGAAGAAGCGTAATACTCAAAGATATAGATGATCTTTGGCAAGCAGATTTAATAGACATGAAGGCATATTCTTGCGTAAATAGTGGTTACAAATATATACTAGTTATTATAGACTGTTTTTCTAAATTCGCATGGGCTATTCCACTCAAGCAAAAAAATAAAGAACAAACGTCTTTGGCTTTATCAACTTTGCTACAAAAAGGACGTATACCCAAAAATTTGCAGACTGATAGAGGCACAGAATTTTTTAACGAAAAGATGAAATCTATTACTACTAAGTATGGCATAAATCATTATTCCACATATTCTGCTAAGAAAGCTTCTATAATTGAAAGATTCATAAGGACTTTGAAAAACAAATTGTACAAAGAATTCACTTTAAATGGTAATTATAAGTGGAATTATGGGGTATTAGTTAAAGAAATGCACGAGTATAATAATACCAATCATAGAACTATAGGTCAACCTCCGGCATCTATCAACCATGATAATAAAATACATATTTTACAAAAATACGTCTTACAAAATTCATGCATTACGAAAAAGGGTAATAGAAAAAAGTATAAGGTTGGTGATTTTGTTAGAATAAGCAAATATAAAGCATGTTTTGACAAGGGGTATACACCCAACTGGTCAACGGAAATATTTAAAATTATCAAAATACAAGAAACTAATCCTGCAACTTATTTATTAGAAGATGCAAATTGTCGTCCTATATTAGGAGCATTTTATGCACAGGAACTTCAAAGAACTAAACATCCTGATGTATATTTGATTGAAAAAGTTTTAAAAAGAAAAGGTAATCGAATGTACGTTAAATGGGTAGGTCTTCCGTCTACTGAAAACCGATGGATTAATAAATCTAACGTAGTAGATTAATAATTTTCACTAGTATATAAATATATGTGTGCTGATCCTCTTCCATTATTAGTTTGCTCGTTAAACAACACAGACTTTTATTTAAAAAATTTTGAAATGAGGATCATGAGTAATGTTAAAAAATATGAGTGTCCAAATCCAAAAATAGATGTTTCTGATTCTGTGAACAAAGACCCTAAAATTAAATCGGGAAAAGGTGTTAAGAAAACATTTAAAAGCATTGTTTCACATACTAAAAAACACATCAAAGCCATGAAACCAAAATGTAAAAAAGTTCTAATAAAAATAGCGCGCGATACAGCTCAAGAATTAGCATCGAATATATCTATAAAACTACCAAGAATTATACCAGTACCCAAAACCGGTGGGTTTCTTCCTTTGATACCAATATTTGCTAGCCTATCTGCTGCCGGCAGTTTAGCTGGAGGTGCTGCTGGAATAGCAAAGGCTGTAAACGATTACAAGATTGCACAAAAAAGATTAAAGGAACTTGAAAGACATAATGAGAAAATGGAATCAATATGTATTGGCAAGGGTTTACATTTAAAACCTTATAAAAAAGGCTTGGGCATATACATATTAAAGAAAAAAAACTGATTGCTCGGCTACCTAAACGAGCATTAACTAACTTTGATATTTTAAAGCATTCAAAAAATATTCCCTTTTTTAGAGGTGTATTTATGCGAGATGAACTACCCTGTAAGCCTTCACACTTGGAGTGTGGGGTGATAAATCTCGATACTTCTAAGAATGCTGGTACTCATTGGGTAGCCTATGGAAAAAGAAATGATTACATAGAATATTTTGATAGTTATGGCAATTTAAAACCACCTAAAGAATTTATAAGATACGTAGGAAAAAATATTCACTATAATATTGATAACTTACAGAAGAATAATCAATATAATTGTGGACATTTATGTTTAAAGTTTCTTAATTCCTTTTGGATAAATAATAAAACATATTGAATATAATATACATTCTTTGACAATTTGTGAAAACGAACATACGTTATAATAAGCTTAAAAATTAAACTTTTATTATATAAATATGATTCTATTCAATAAAAAACATCCAGTGACAAAGAGATGCAGTATTTCACTTCCAATATTGAAAGGCACTGGACGTGTCCACAAAATCCAAACAAAAAAGATTACTAAAGAAAATATCAAGTTTTTGAAAAGTTGTGGACTAAAAATTAAGAAAAATGCTTCAAGTAACAGACTTGCCGCAAAACGATAATTCTATTGAAAGTTATGAAATACATAGTTATAATCCGTATAATAACAGCTTCAAAGATAATGACGAAATCAGAATACCTATTCATCAACAAGATGTATATGTACTACCTTCAGCCAGCTCTATTTACATAGAAGGTTATGCCAGTGTAACTACAAAAGATGTCACAGGGAAATCTGTGAAAAAAAGTGTTGAATTTATTAACAATCCGATTTTATATTTATTTCAAGATATAAGGTATGAATTAAATGGTGTTGAAATAGATCGTATAAAAAATGCAGGCATAACAACTACAATGAAGTCATACGTTTCCATGAATGAAGGTGAAAGTAAAGCTGCAGCAATCTGGGGCTGGAATTTAAATGGTGTAAAACTTAAAGATGGTCATTTCAGTGCTATTATTCCATTAAATAGAATATTAGGCTTTGCGGAAGATTACAATAAAGTAATTATAAATTCTAGACATGAACTTGTATTGCATAGAAGCAATTCCGTTGTAGACTGTGTAATTATGGAGAAAAATGATAATGTAGAACTAAATATTCAAAAACTGCAGTGGCGTGTACCACATATAAAAGTTTCTGATAAAAATAAACTAATTTTACTTAAATATTTAGAAAAGGATCGTGCATTGCAATTATCATTTAGAAATTGGGATTTATATGAATACCCATTATTACCAAAAACTACCAAGCATTCATGGTCAGTCAAAACTGCTTCTCAGTTAGAAAAGCCAAGATTTGTTATCTTCGGTTTACAAACTAACAGGAAAAATAACGAGTTCAGAAGTTCTGCTATTTTCGATCATTGTAAAGTATCAAATGTAAAGTTATTCTTAAACTCTCAGTACTTTCCGTATGACTCCATGAATCTAAATTTCGATGAGTATAAATACAGTATATTATATGAAATGTATGCTAACTTTCGTCAGTCTTATTACGACGCTAGCATAGAACCGTTGCTTGACTTGTGTCAATTTAAAGAAAAGGCTCCATTATTTGTGATTGACTGTTCACGTCAAAATGATTCTATAAAAACTGGGCCCGTAGATGTACGTTTGGAAATTGAATGTTTGGAAGACTTGCCAGATAATACTGCTGCATATTGTTTAATAATAAACGAACGCCTTTTCGAATACAAACCATTGAGTAACATCGTAAGAAAGTTAACATGAATGTTATTGTTGATGTACAAGGGTTCAAAAGTGAAGATAATCAGTTTTTTCCGAAAGAAATAGCGTTGACAAGTAATGGGCATATACTTGTACTTCTGATAAAACCGCCTATGCCTTTTTATGATTTGTCAAAAAAAGAACGTATACAAGTAGCGTGGATAGAAAGAAATAGAGGCATTTTATGGAATCAAGGATTTATCCCTTATATTGTATATAAAGATATAATAGTAAATTTTTTGAATAATAAGAGAGTTTTTGTAAAAGGATTTGAAAAAGTTTTGTGGTTGAAAGATATGTTAAACATACATAATGTTTATAATTTAGAAGATAAAAATTGTCCTAGTTTAGCAACATTGCATAAGAATTATTCAACTTTTTCTGATATATACAGTTGTATATATCACACTAACATATGTGCTTTAAAAAATGTTACTTGTCTGAATAAGTGGTGCTTAGAAAATAAGATATTGTTGTAAATTTATAAATAAAAAATATATTATAATAATCATCTTGTTTCATTTATTTCTTACATACCTATTTATGCAGTTTTTCAAGTATTTAAACTGCTGGAATAAGTACAAACTTATGCAAATGGGGGTGTCATCTTTTCAAAATAACTGATTAACTGATTTGATGGAGTACATGGAGTTTTAATAACATCAAATAAATTATATTTTCTACCTATCCTCAAACATATTATGAAAGATACCACTACCAATCTATGTTTTAAGAATTTTGTTGACATAGTCCAAATCAATAGTGTTAAATATACTACATAAACGATAAAACAGTACTTAAATAAATAAAATTAGTTATTGAAACGACTCAATCTATTATCCAATGTTCTTCTTGATGAAGTAACTTATTTATAGTGATTTTATTTGTAAGAATAATAAGGTCATTTGAATAGATCAATTAAAAGTTGTAATTGGGGGGACTGGCTCTTATCTGAGCCAGAACCCCCAATTATAAACTACTAAAACCACCTTCGACCAGGCCTGAAGCGCTTGAATGATTCAGAGAGAATCGAAGAAGAGGCTGTATTCTGTCGGTTTGTTTCTGGGTGGAGTCATCTTATTGGCAGTTCGGAAGATGAGTCGGTGCAGATTACGTAGCAGCTTCTTAAAAAGCTGGCACAAACATGCAATTTCGGAACACATCTAGAGTGACGCTCCGAGATAAATTCGTCCATGGGCTAAAGAACGAACACACCATAAAAAGGCTTTTTGCAGAAGAAAATCTCACATTTGCAAGGGCAGTGGACATAGCAGTATCTATAGAAATGGTGGATATTGGAGCCAGGGTAGTGACACGTGATTTAGAGGTTAAAAAGTTAGCCGCATCGCAGAAAAATAATGTGAAAATAATTAAGTGTCATTGTTGTGGTAAAGCAGGTCACACAAAACCAGTTTGTACGTTTAGAAATGAAGAGTGTTACAAATGTAAAAAGAAGGGGCATTTGGCAGTGATATGCAGAGCTTCGGGTAAAAGCACCCAGTTCAAACGCAAGAATTTTAATGAAATGAAAAGGGTTAAAGAAGTAACCAACAATGAGGAGACGGAGCAATATTCAGTATTACAGGTTAGCTACAAATTAGAAGAGGAAGAGCAAAGCTATAATTAAGAAAGATTGTTTGAAGAAGATACTGTTAAAGAGGTAAGAAAAAATTTTTGTATAGGAGAGTCACGCCCAGATCCATGGTTCATAGTTTTGAATATTAATAAAGTGAACATTCCTTTCGAAATTGACTGCGGGTCTGATGTCACGTTAATTCCAGAAGCTGTATTTAAAAATTATTTTCCCAATGAGACATTGTTGAATTGTAACATAAAATTAACAGCATATGGAGGTAGAAATATTTGTGTTATCGGTAAAGCTATGGTATTCATTAAAATTAAGAATAAATTGTATAAAGCTCCATTAATTATAGTTAAAAAAGGTTGTAAAGCATTATTAGGCAGAGATTGGTTGAATGCAATTGAAATAGATTGGAAAAATTGTAAGAAGCAGTGTAAATCAGTAACTAAAGAGGAAACGACTAATAAGCTTAAAACTTTAATAGATAAGTATTATGACATATTTTGTGGATCGCCAGGTGAAATCAAGGGTTCGGTAGGAAAATTGAAATTAAAAGAATTAGTTACGCCTAAGGTATGTAAACCAAGAAGAATTCCTTATGCTTTAGAAAATATTGTTAAGAGTGAATTGGATAAATTAGTTGAAGAGGGTAAAATGTATAAGTTAAATAATAAAGAGGAGGTTACATGGGCTACACCCATTGTGCCCATCGTAAAAGGACCTAATAATGTACGCATTTGTGGAGACTATAAAGTCACAATTAATCCACACTTGGAAGTACCTCACCATCCAATGCCAGTTATTGAGGACATTTTTGCAAAACTAAATAGAGATGACAATAAAGTTAAAACAATATTTAGCAAAATTGACTTAAGAAAAGCGTACATGAATAGAAGGATGGATGATGAAGCACAGAAGCTGATGACATTAACCACACCATGGGGGTTTGTATAGGCCAACTTTCATGATGTTCGGGATGTCACCAGCTCCGCACGAGTGGCAGAACTTCATGGATAAATATTTTAATATACCAAATGTCTTTTGTTACTGCGATGACATTTTAGTAGCTTCAAGTGATATAGAAAACCAATTAAAAACATTAGAGTATATATTTCAAAAGTTAAGAGAATTAAATATTAAAGTTAATAAAGAAAAGACAATTTTGCTTTGTAAACAGCTGGAATATTGTGGTTATATTATTGATAAGGAGGGCACAAAGCTATACTCGACGCACCAGAACCTAAAAACGTAAAGGATTTGCGTAGTTTTCTTGGAACTATAAATTTCTATCATAAGTTTTTGAATAATGAATCAGAAAATTTACAGCCATTGTATAATTTATTAAAATCTTATACTTCATGGACATGGTCCAATAAGGAATCTAAAGCATATGAATGGGCGAAGAGGTCCATTGCGTCAGATCAAGTGTTAGTACATTACAACCCTAACTTACCTGTAGACTGTTTATTGTTTATGTTGACACTTATTTTAAATAGTTACTTGTTACACCCCATGCTCCTACTGCAAGTACCGAGTCAGCACCAACCCCATTGCACATGAAGCCACGAGTCGCTGACACTGCAGAACGTGACGTGAGTGACGTGAGCCTGCAACGTGCCAGCCTGCCAGCCTTCGGTTTCTTCCAACGCGGCATCAAGTCACCGCGCACTTCAATTCTGACATCGATTGTAGTCGCACGCTCATTAATTGTATTTAATAAATTTGTATAAGTAATTTTGTTTTTTTTGCAACCTGCGGCTGTAGCAAACGTAATTGCCGCAGTCGGTAGGATATTCGCGGTCGGTTCGTAAGAAGATATCCGTGAGCCGCCCGAGTGGCTATCAAGTCGCGTCCGAATATCCTGAAGAACCACGTGGAGCCGCAGCCCGAGGAGTATACGAAAATTTATACAGCAGAGAAGACCAAGATATAATGAAATTGTAAGTACATTTAAATCGTATTTACGCGGCCTTAAGGAACCGCTGGGTTCGCGCATTCGATGCATGCGTCCCCAATCCATAGAGCAGGCGCTCGAATTTGTTCAGGAAGAAATGAACACGATGTATTTGCAACGTGTTCATCATTCACCTGAAATAAAGCCATCACCTCAGACACCAAACACCATTAACCCCTATACTTTCATTCATCCTAATAAATCCTTCACCTTCAACAATCCAGGTCCTTCAAAACCCTTCCAAATGCCGCAACCTATGCAGCAGTTGAGGCCTATCCCTCATCAGCCACAACCTTACCTTGGACCATCACGCACTCAACAAATGTTCAGAGCGTTACCCCCAAATTATAACCCCCAAAGTAACGAATGCCAAATAGGAATCCACCCTCTAACATGAACCCTCAAGGTCCAAAACCTATGAATGGCGTAAGCCACTACGTTACTAAGCCGCTACCCCCTTCTGGGCATGATTGGCGAAAATTTGGCAATCCGCCACCCAGTAATTATTTTAAAACAAGAGAAGTAAATTTTAATGATTGCAGTGAATATGAATACGGCCCTCATTTTAACTACTCGGATTACTATTATTCCGAACCCGTGTACAATGATGACACGGAATATACTAATTAAAACTGCAATGAATACAGTTATTACGAATATCCGCAACATTTTAACGAGGAATGTTCAAACGTAAATTTAGAACCTTGCAAAACTAATACAAATACCAATATTAATAATACGGAAGGTGAGGATTTTCAATATCCCAGCCAGTCCGAAAAGCCAAGATAGAGCTAACAAACACAGAGGCAGCCTCCTTATATAAAAATTTCAAACCCACCATTAAAGTTACTAATTGATACTGGAGCAAATCAGTCATTTATTAGTCCAAATGCAGTTAAAATTTATTTCTCCAATCTCAAGTTAAATTATGAGCCATTTGAAGTAGTTAATGTGCATGCTGTAAGTAAGTGTAACTATTCCATTTCATTGCCATGATTTCAGGAATTTAATGACCCTTCCGTTATAAAGCTATATGTGTATAAATTTCACTACTATTTCGACGGACTGATAGGATCGGATTTACTGGATAGATGGGAAGCATCGATAGATTTTAAAAATAAGAAATTAGTTACTCAAAACGCGGTCAATTCAATTCACGTCTATGATTCGCGGAATGTTAATTTTTATGAAGAAATCGTACCTGCTCATTCATCTAAAATTATTAAATTACCTATTAATATATGTGACGGAGATGCGTATATCCCGGAACAAGTATTATCTAATTGCATAATAGCAGAATGTCTCACTACAGTTCAAAATAATCGTGGATTTTTGGAAATTACGAACCCTAGCCAACATGACGTCATATTCTCAGTCGATCGCCAGGTTCGCGCGGAAATCTACAGCGTAGAGTCATTTCGTAATAAACGGTCTGCTACGGATTCGTCTAGTGCTACGACACATATTCGTCATACGTCTATGAATAATGACGCGATGTCTACAGATCATGATGCGATGTCTACAGATAGCATACGTCACGCAAACTTTAAGCGTAGCAGTTCAATCGCTACGACAATGTTACAAACATCCGATCGCGCTACGGATATTTTATCTCGTCTACGTACCGAACATTTAAACGCGGAGGAACGCGCTAACTTAGAAAACTTATGCGCACTGTACGCTAACGTATTTTACATAGAAGGCGAACCGTTAACGTTCACAAATAAAATAAAACACTCTATTAGGACTACGGATGAATTACCGGTTTATACTAATGTAGTGTACCTATATATAAAAGGTATATACATAAATATTGTATACTTACATAAATGAAAAATAAATAATAATATGTACTTAAATAGATATAACAGTATTTCATACATACATATATAAAGAAAATATTTTCTATTGTTAAATATACACACATATAAATATACGTAAATAATTTGCATAAAATGTTATTGTAATCATAAACATAAAATTTAATATTGTGTTTGTAAAAAAGGGACAAACATATTCACTCTTATATAGTGATTTTTTGCGCATACGCCGGCCGCCCGAAATAGGTCAGCGTCAGCGGTGGGGACTCGTCCCTTGTCGGTGACGCTCGGCGGCTCGGCCGGACAGTCGAGTGGACTGCTCCGTATGCACGGTGTGCCGATCCCAATGCGCCCAATATACGTGTTTCTTGTGGAAGCATCATTGTTATTATTCAACGTACATCTTAAAGTGCTTCACTGGTGACCCCGCAGAAGAAACGGCGAAGATGAGCACAACAACGGTCAGCGAAGATAAAAATCCACCAAGCGATGTACATCGGGTTGGTGTACGGATACCTCCGTTTTACCCAGAAAAACCGGCGCTTTGGTTTGCGCAGCTAGAAAGCCAATTTTTCTTGGCAAATATCACTACGGATGCAACCAAATTCCACTACGCGATCAGTCAGCTGGATCCAGTATACGCGTCAGAAGTGGAAGACATAATTTCGGCACCAACAGGCCCTAACAGGTACGAGCGACTCAAAACCGAACTCGTTAAACGGTTATCAGCGTCGAGAGAAAAAAAGGTGAAGCAGTTGCTCATTCACGAGGAACTCGGCGACAGAAAGCCTTCCCAGTTCCTCCGTCATCTCCAACACCTCGCTGGTCCAAACATCCCTGAGGAATTTTTGAAAACTATTTGGACCAGTCGATTGCCGAGCAGTACGCAGTCCATCATTGCGTCCCAATCGAAGGCATCACTAGAGGAAGTTGCAGAGCTGGCGGACAGGATACACGACGTCGTTCCACCAACCCCGCAAGTAGCAGCCGTGGCAGCCGTTCCCGGTAGTTCCACCGACATGGCCAACCAGATTGCGGAACTCACTCGGGCAGTACACCCTTTAAACCAGAAGGTAGAAAGAATGTCCCGGTCGCGAAGATCTGTCTCCAACGGGCGTTCTCGTGACAATTCGCGTTCGAAACGATCCCATTCCAACTATAAGAAATTCCCTACATGTTGGTATCATGCTAAGTTTGGTGTAAAAGCAACTAGGTGTGTTAAACCTTGTGACTTTTCGGGAAAAATGTAGGGCAGACCGTTATGGCGACCGACGCCTGCCCAAATACCGGTCGCTTATTTGTAACGGAAAAGCGTACAAAAATAAAATTTTTAGTTGATACAGGCAGTGATATTTGTGTCTTCCTCGAATTATACTGCGATGTAAGAGGTGGCAACAAATGTCCTTATATCACAGAAGACTTACGCTACCAAGTGTTTGACAGCCTGCACTCGTTGAGCCACCCTGGCTCCAGGGCTACTGTCAAATTGGTCAGCGATCGCTTCGTGTGGCCTGGAATCCGACGCGACTGTAAGCAGTGTGTCCGTTCGTGTTTGGCCTGCCAGAGATCTAAAATAACACGTCATGTGTCATCACCCGTAGGTACTTACCTATACCTGCCAAGGAACCTGCCAGGTTCAGGCATATACATATAGACCTGGTCGGACCCTTGCCAATCTCACAAGGATTTAGGTATTGTCTCACCGCAATCGACCGTTTTACACGATGGCCTGAGGCAATACCTATAAAAGATATTACAGCAGAGACGGTCGCTAAGGCATTGCTCAGCGGCTGGATCTCTCGCTTTGGCTGTCCATTAAAAATTGTCACTGACAGGGGAGGACAATTTGAGTCCGCACTTTTTAAGTGCCTGTCAGAAATTGCTTGTTTCCAGCACAAACGAACCACTGCATATCATCCGTCATGCAACGGATTAGTGGAAAGGTTCCACAGGCAACTTAAGGCTGCCATAACCTGCCACGCTGACAGCAGTTGGGTCGAGTCTCTTCCGTTGGTATTGCTAGGGATCCGCAGTACCTACAAGGAAGACTTAAATTCCTCCTCAGCAGAACTGGTTTATGGCGAACCATTACCTCTGCCAGGAGAATTCTTCGTGTCAGACGAGTTAAATACAACTGACATTTCTAGCTATGTTGCACGCCTTCGCATGTTCGCGAAAAACCTGCAACCTTCTCCCGCTTCACGTCATGGCTCACAACGGTCTCCGTTCATATTCAAGGATTTAGCAATGGCTTCTCATGTTTTCCTTCGTGACGACACAGGAGCCGGCTGTCTTAAACCAGCCTATACCGGACCACATGAGGTCATAAAACGGGGAGAGAAGGTTTTTAAGCTCACTATCAATGGTAAGCCAGTCACTGTCTCAATAGACAGACTAAAGCCTGCCTACATAATGCGTGATCCAGACACACTCACTTCAAGAACACACACTCACACTTACTCACCTTCACCTACAGTACGCGATGACTTACCTGTGTCAGAAGACATTCCTTCACCTAAAAAGTCACTCGATCGGGTCGTAAGGTAAAATTTCCGGACTATTATCGCCCGTAGGACGGTCTCTGGAAGGGGGTGATGTAGTGTACCTATATATAAAAGGTATATACATAAATATTGTATACTAACACAAATGAAAAATAAATAATATGTACTTAAATAGATATAACAGTATTTCATACATACATGTTAAGTTTATATTTAATATCCAGCCTTCACATTTTACTTAATATGGTATCATTGATTTCAAATACTTGCAACATTCTATGTTATCTGTATCAAGAGTTTTTGTGAAAAAAGAAAAAATAAATGGCTGTACTAGTAAGATGTTTGTGATTAAAGTTATTATTATATTCTCTGCTAAAAAGTTAATACACACTTACCTGTATATGTAAAGGTGGATAATAAAAGAAGATTCAAGAAATAATGTTTTATTTATTTAAGAAGACCAATCTTAACTAATTTTATAAAAGCACGCTTCCACTGCGCACCGGCCTAAAACAATGGCGACGTCAGATAAATATAACTTAAAGCAATTCGACGGAACAAATTTTACAACATGGATATACCGGTTAAAACCAATATTGAACGAACAAGAATGTGTAGATGCCATTTTGCAACCTGGTTTTGCAAGCAACGAGAGCAACAAAAAAATTGGAAGCACGTGCACAAAGTATCGTGGTGAGTGCCGTCGCAGACAGTCACTTAGAATATATTATAGATGAGGACACTGCATATAAAATGATCAAAAGTATTGAAGAAAATTTTATGAAGAAAAGTACTAGAAGCAAAATGTATTTGAGAAGGCAACTGTCCGACATGAAATATAATGACAGAGAAAATTTACAAGATCATTTCATTAGAATGGAAGAGATTTTTACACAGTTAAGAAATGCGGGAACCACCCTTTCAGAGGAAGAAAAAGTAAATTATATCCTACTGTCAATGCCAAAATCATTTGAGGTTGTAGTGACAACATTGGAAACTATGTCTGATTTAAAAGTGAATTCAGTAAAAGAAAGACTACTAGGTGAGGAAGAAAAAAGGAATAAAAATCAAAGTGAGGGAAATGAGCAATACAGTACAGCATTTACATGTTACAATTGTGGACGTCCAGGTCATAAACAGTTCCAATGCAAAGTACCTAAAAGAAGAGAGTCAGGATATGGATATGGTTTTGAAAATGTCAATCAAGCAGGAAAAGGAGGCTATTCTAATACAGGACGAGGCTATTTCAACACAGGAAGAGGAAATTACAATTCAGGAAGAGGATATTATGGGTAGCATACCCATGCAACTCATGCAAGACATGTTAGAGGTTTCCATAATACAGGAAGAGTTTTAAGTGACCGAGGAAGAGGACAGAGAAGAACTTTTATGGCAAAAGAAAATTCAGGTGAAAGTAATTTTTCTAATAATAATGCTTTTTTGTGTAGTAACAAGAATTATTATAAAAATTACAAATCAAATTGGTACATAGACTCAGGCTATTCGGATCACCTAACAAACAATAAAGAACTTTTTAACGCAGGTTTCATGTATTTAAAAAATCCAAAGATTATTTGTGCAGCAAAAAATGGTGTAACTTTGTCAGCTGTAGGTTATTGGAAATATAAAAATGGAAACAATTGTAAAGGGTGTTACACACTGCCATACTATCAAAAATGTCTATTATGTACCGGAATTAAGAAAGAATTTATTATCGGTATCTAAATTGGAAAATGCTGGTTATTCTGTAATATTTTCAAACGGCTCTGTTGAAATATATAGTCCAAAGCGCAATTTAATTATTTTAGGATTTCCAGAGGGTTCATTATTTTCAGTAGAAATGATTTCAAGTAAATTATATTGCAATTATTCAAATGCAAAAATTAATGACAAATTAAATCTCTGGCACAGACGTTTTGCTCACTTATCTATGAATAACTTAGGACAGCTTATAAATAAAAATATGGTATATGGATTAAACGATTTGATAGGAGTTAATATTGACAATGTATTGTGTGAAGGATGTATGGTGGGACGAATGACTAGATTACCTTTTAATAGTAAAGGACATAGAGCAAATAGACCTTTGCAGCTTGTGCATAGTGATGTATGTGGACCAATTACACCACACACATGGGATGGATATAATTATTACGTAACATTTATAGACGATTACACTCATTTTGTTATGGTTTATCTTATTAACATTAACATAAATCAGAGGTATTACAAAAATTTAAAGAGTATTATTATTATGCAACGAACCATTTCAATTCAAACTTAACTAATATACGTATAGATAATGGTAGAGAATACATGTCAAGAGAATTTAAGGATTTTTGCTATTATAATGGTATTACTATTCAAAATACTGTACCTTATAACCCGGAGATGAATGGACTTGCCGAGCGGATGAATAGGACATTGACTGACAGGGCTAGAACTATCTTACTGGAATCAAAATTAGACAAAAGTCTTTGGGGAGAAGCAATTCTTTATTCAGCTTATGTGACAAATAGATGCCCTACTTCTTCTAAGGATCACACCATCAGAATTATGGCATCAAAATAAACCTGATGTAAGTAACATGAAAGTTTTTGGTTGTATTGTTTGGTTGTAATTTTGATTCGTAAATAGTAAAACTCTATGAAACTAATTTCCTCATGTAGTATAATATACTTTCCCCTCCCCTTGATATCTGTAAGACATCTTGTAAATCCATAGCAATAGACATAAATGAGTCATCTGTATTAGCGCGAGTTTTATCAGCCTCTTTTTCTGCTTGACATACTTTTTTACATTGTAAATGCTCCCGATACTCTTCTTCCAAATTTTCTTTCTAGTCAGCTTTTTCGTATTTTGAACAAATGTTGCATAAATCTTTTTTTGGATGAAAAAAAACTGAAATTATACTTATCATTAAATATTTCACGGCACTTAAATGCTGAAATTGCTACCCTTTCTGCTTCTCTGCAAATGTCTTGATACAATCTATACATATTATTTATAGATTTTACGTCTAGAGCTAAATATTTATTTTTACTATCTTTACGACAGTAATGGGACTCCATCACAGGAAAGAGTCTATATGTTGTTGGACAAATGCAACGTCTTCAGGACTTGTTTTATTAGGTGGTTCTTTTTTGTCGCGTTGTTCATCCTTATTATAAACTCCGACTGATTAATGTCTATACTAATATCATGTATTAGTGCCTTCTGGAGGCAGACTTAAATTTGTTAATTATTCTTTCGGAAAAAGTATTTTTTTCTGACTGTGCGGTCCTCTTTATTTGATGTTTTCTATAGTTTCCTAATCTTTACAGGCTGAATCTTTAGGCATGCAAATAAAATTTTTCCGTGATACAAAGTTAATATTGTAATAATTACGACACAAAACGTTTCGTTCGTCAGGAGTACATTTAAATATATGCATTTAACACATTGAATGGGCTTAGGCACTTTGACCAATCTAGTAACACTATGAGGGTTTATCTTACATTACATAGTAATGCTTAAGCTAAGCTTTTCTCGTCTTACTAATGTTTCGCTTCCACTGTGTTGGTAGAGCTCTCTTTCGTCTCGTTAGAGGTTTAACGGATAATTTTCAAGAATCAATTTTATTGTATCATTTTGACATTAAATGTTCTGAATGCAGAACCACTATCGTTTTGATAATATTCAATTTCATTCAATTCATCAGAATATGTCACGCAAGTAGGATCTTTATCTGAAAAGTCGCTGCCAAAATAGAAAAATAAAACCCAATAAGCTCATTTGATTTGATTTAGCTTCTGGTTTTGTTTGTGTTTTTGTCTACGAGTGTAAAGCTAAAACCCGATAAATACAAACAGTGGTAATTGCCTCTAAGCCGTTGGGTAATTTTATTTGAAATCATTGAACACTCAACACCAATAAATAGCTTTATGTGATTTAAGCGTGAAACAAAAATATTATCTAACCAGAAAACACTCTTTACAGGGTACTAGTTTTTGAGTTTTGACAAAACGCGGTCACTTTATTGGGTTATTACCTGAAGTAACTTTCTTTCTACTGCGAATTCCACTTATTGGATTAGACCACTAGAAAGAGCGTCAAAAATGGATTAAGATGTACTAATAAAACGATTTTTGATTTTTCGACACTTATTGGGTTTTAACACTATACCCTCGATATAAAGAAAATATTTTCTATTGTTAAATATACACACATATAAATATACGTAAATAATTTGCATAAAATGTTATTGTAATCATAAACATAAAATTTAATATTTTGTTTGTATAAAAGGGACAAACATATTCACTCTTATATAATGATTTTTTGCGCATACGCCGGCCGCCCGAAATAGGTCAGCGTCAGCGGTGGGGACTCGTCCCTTGTCGGTGACGCTCGGCGGCTCAGCCGGACAGTCGAGTGAACTGCTCCGTATGCACGGTGTGCCGATCCCAATGCGCCCAATATACGTGTTTCTTGTGGAAGCATCATTGTTATTATTCAACGTACATCTTAAAGTGCTTCACTAAGACATATCGTTATCCATACGTACATAGGCAAGAAGTTAGAGAGCAAATTAGCAAAATGTTACAGCAAGGCATAATTAGACCATCTCAATCAGCATGGAGCTCCCCCATCTGAGTAGTTCCTAAGAAAATTGATGCTTCAGGAAAAACCAAATGGCGAATAGTAATAGACTTCAGAAAATTAAATGAAAAAACTGTAGATGATAAATATCCTATACCCAACATAGCCGACATATTAGACAAATTAGGTAACTGCCAATATTTTACTACACTAGATTTAGCCAGCGGGTTTTACCAAGTTGAAATGGACCCTGCTGACATTTCAAAAACAGCATTCAACGTAGAACATGGTCATTACGAGTTTTTAAGAATGCCGATGGGTCTTAAAAATTCACCAAGTACTTTTCAACGTGTTATGGACAATGTGCTTGCAGGACTACAAAATGTAATATGCCTAGTATATTTGGATGACGTCATCATTTTTAGTACGTCACTACAGGAACATATGGTCAATTTAGAAAAAGTTTTTCAAAGATTACGTGAGTCAAATTTCAAAATTCAGTTGGATAAGTCGAAATTTTTAAAATTAGAAACAGCATATTTAGGTCATATTATCAGTAAGGACAGTATAAAGCCCAAGCCCATCTGAACATGTCCTGGTTCGTAGAAATTGGCATCAGCTAATTGAACATAAGAAGGGATATTCAGATCTGCAATATCAATGAGTTGGCGAGGCAAGTCGCATGAAATTTTGTCAACTATAGAACAAGTGACCGGTAAACAAAAACTTGAATTAAAACTAGTGCTAATAATAAAATTTGCAATTTTGTTAACATTATTTGCACCTTCACACACCCCCACAACAGTGTGAAAATCTGTTGAAATTTCACATGTAATTTGATCTACAATATCTTTAGTGATCATGGAAACTTCACTACCTGTATCCAAAATCGCTCTCACAAACATATAAGAACTATCAGGTTTTTGTAATTTTACCATGACAGTAGGCAAAACAATATGTTTATTGTCTTTGCAATTAAATAAAGACACCTTGCAAGTGCTCGATGCTTCAAGGTTTTCCCTCGTTGACATCTCATTGTTATGCTCATCATTATGTAATAATGTGTTATGCGCGCCTTTGCATTTAGCACAACGAAAATTAAAATGACACTTTTTGGTATGATTGTTCAAACACAACTTACAGCGTCTAGTTTTTTCAATAAATTTTAATTTGTCATCTAATGAACTGATCTTAAATTTTGAGCAATTATAAATTTTATGGAAATCCTTATAACAATACTCACATGAGTCCTTCTTCACGAGCAAGCTTACTCGTGGAGCTCCACCACCCCATGAACCTTCGCGAGCAGTGACCTTTTTTTCCAGCTGAGTTGTGGCTTCAAAGGCCAATGCCTTATTTTCAAGGAATGCTAAAAAATCGGTAAGTTTAAAGCGACTATCTTTGTAATTACATTGTTCCAAATAGAATGCCCTAACAGTATATGTGTCAATTTTTTTACACAGAATGGCAATTAATATTGTGTCCCACTGAGAAACAGGTTGCCCTAAGCTTTCTAGTGCGCTCAAATTCTGTTTCACTTCTGCCACAATGTTTCTTAACACTACCGAGGTACATTTTACTATTGGTACAATGTCTAAAATTTTGTTAATATGCTCTGTCACAATTTTGTTTTTATTATCATACCTTTCTGCTAGTAAATTTAATGCCTTTTTATAATTGCAATCCTTTAAGGCTAAATTTTTAATTATATATAGAGGCTCTCCTCTCAAAAAACTTCTGAGATAATATAATTTTTGAGTATTATTTAAAGTAACATTTGAGTCAATCAAACTGGTAAATAAATTAATGAATGGATAATACTCACTCACTGATCCAGTGAAATTTTGTATTTGAATTTTTGGCAAATTAACATATTTTTCAGGCGTATTAGTTGTACTTATAGTCGGAGACATTTTGATACATTTGTTTACTTCATACTGTAAAATTGACAAGGCAATTAAATATTTGTCTTCATATTCATCGAATTCTCTAGCCTCAGTTTCAATCTTATGGCAATAAGCTTGAAACCTTTCAAATGATTTCTGCAAATAGTTAATCTTTACCATGATTGCATCCGACGTTAATGAATCAGCCCAACCGGCAACCTGAGTTTGGTAATAAATTTTGGTGATTGTGGCTTTCAACTGGCCACGAGCCGCCACCATTTCTTCAGGTTTGGACATTATTATACGATTATTAATACAAGTTAGATGCGACAAATACCTCGACACTTAATTATACTATAAAATATTCTTATAATAAGAATATTCACACTAACAGTCACAGAGACACAGACAACGCACAATGAACAATAGAACGAACTAAAATGGCCGCCGATCGCCGAATCCCGCGCCGAACCGCATGCATGCACACCGCGCCGAGACGAGGTTTCAAACCTAAAAGCAGCAAGCAGGGATTAAATAACAGTCATTGTTATTTTTAAATAAAATGTCTAAGTTACTCTGGTTGCAGGGAACCATTGTCATAGTGATAACACTATTCATAAACCTTGCCCAGAGTTATGAATTCTCTCCAACAGTTACTGTGTCTGATGGTGAAGTTACTCTCAAGTATTTCCATAATTGTACCATAAACAACAATGGTCAAATACATGAAGTAATAAATAATGATATGGAGCCATCAGTCTCATTAAATATAACAATGTTTGGATTAATCAAATGGATATGTGATAAGAATCATAAAGGTGAGACAATTTCGTTCTTTACATGTGGTTCCTGTGGAGTATACTGTGTGTATAACCAATATCTGACCAATTGTGAGAATAAGTACCTACCAATACTCCTAGGTATTAGTGTTTCAGTTATTATCTCTCTAATTGCAACTTTGTTATTGCTGACAGTCTTTAAAAAACAAGTGAACAACTTTTATGCAAAGATTATAGTTTATTTTTTGATGAAATCAGATAGAAATAGAGTGAAACGTATTTTAAGATATAATAAGGCAACAGGTATGAACTTAGATGTAAAGCTCAAAAAGGTTACTTACAATGATGAAACAATAAACAATCTAATAATAGAGAATAGGTTACAGCTCAACAAACAAATGGTCCCATGTGACAAAGAACCTATATATTCTGAAGTCATATACAACAGATCTACAGATTATAGACAGGCCAATGAAATGTTAAAACGCTCTGAAGATAGGAAATTAATGTTAGAAGATCTAAAGAAGAACAGGCAATATAAGTCACAACAGTCTCTTAATGTTGCCAATACTTTAGTTGCAGGTCTAGCATTAACCTCATCTCTTGTAAATGATACTTTTGGGTGTGATCAGATGCTATATATTAAAAGTAATGGAAGAATATGTTATAGTGGTAAGTGTTATGATCTATCCACATATTCTTTATCTTTAGCTGATGGTGAGACTGCATGCTTCAATGATCTGAACAATGACAGACTATCAATAAAGCTAGACTCTATTTATAATATTGCTAGATTCAGTTCATTATATGATACTAGCTCATATATAATAACCAATAAAATGACCTGGAACTGCCTAGGATCAGGTAAATGCTGGCATGGAACAGAGTGTGGCAATGGATATGTACTCAATATCCTTGAAAAGAATACTACAGAGCCTCATGGGTATGGGTGTCATATGACATCTGTTAGTTGTATAGGATCAATGTGCATACATGGGACATCATGTGTCTGGTACAGATGGCAGGTGGACCCTGTAGGGGATAAAATACCTGTATATAGCTTAGTCTCAGAAGTTTGGGAGGTAAAACTTACAGTTAGATATAAAGATACTATCAAGGTAATTAGACTTGATACAAATAATCCTAAGTATGACATGAATAACATATTAAGTGATGTAATGAATCATATGCCATTTTATATTTCAGGTGTAAGCTATGAGAAACTGAACCTTAAAAATTCATTAATATCAGTAAACGGCACATATTACAATATTGATGCATCTCCACATAATATGCCACAAAAGGGAATGATTGGAGACCTACCGATAGACAGATAGGTTTCGCCGCCGACAATGCTGCCAACACCACACGACCGCTCCACCAACCACGATGCACGTTGCGAATTTTGCGCCTTCTGTCCCGCCAATGACAAGCCTTGCTCCGTCTCCTTCGAAGTGCCCTTCAACTTGATTGGTTGTATTATGTCTTGTGACTATACCGCCAATTTTTCCCACAATTTTTTTTTTTGACGTTTTGTTCCTTCCTCACTTTTTTAGGCTCGAATGGACCATTTATGTGGGTGCCGATGCGGAGTTTAATAAAAAACACTTTTGCTTGGACACCACATAAAATATTTATTTTGCTTCAAACACTTTCCTTTTAAGTATTAGCACTAAACTATATGCTCTAATATATTTGTAATCTTATTTATATTTAATAATATTTGTGACTATAGTTCACACCACGAACAGACAATAGCTCTGAACGCAAAATTATCTTTATAGAAGATCAAGACAGAAATTAGTTCCTGTACTAATAAAAGTAATACGGCGCGATAGGCGCACCAACCTTACAATATCAAAAATAGTGTTGCCAATGAAAATTATGTTAAGCTTAGGACTTAACACTGACTCCGAAAATCTTATTTTGGAAGTCCCTATAACAGATGAGCCACTTAATAAATTTAATAGGCAGATTTCTTTCACAGTAGTTGGTGACATTAAAGGTAAAACAACAGTCTCTAAGCCCTTTGAAAGTCACACGCGAACAAATATTCAATTATCCAAATCTAACCTTGAACAGGACGTTATCAACCCTAGAGTGGGCGCACTATGAGCATTTTGCAGACCTTTAGATGTAAAGATATGCCCCAAAAATTTTATTTCACTTTGTTTATATTGTAATTTTTTAAGATTAAACTTTATATTAAATTGTTTTGCACGTTCCATAATCAATATTAATGCACTATCATGACTTATTTCCGAGTCTGTGGCTAAAACTAAACCATCGAAATAGATAATTAAATCCTTAATATTACCAAAGATATGTTCCATTGTTTTCTGAAAATACTTTGGTGAGCATGATAAACCAAATGGTAATCTTAAGAACTTGAAATATCCGAATGGTGTACTGAAGGTACAGACATCTGATGAGCTTTCTTCTAAAGGTATGTTAAAAAAAACATCTTTTAAATCTAAAAGTGTAAATATTTTTTTATTTGCAAGTCTAGCTCTTATATCACTTAGCGTAGGGATCAACTGGTAATCTCTTTGAATTGCTTTATTTAGATGTACTGGATCTAAACATATCCTTATGGAGCCATCTGGTTTCTCAACAATTGTTATATGAGATGCCCATTTAGACGGTCTGTCCACCTTTTTGATAATTGACAATGATTCTAACTCCTCTAACTTATTTTTTAATTTTGGTAATAATGCCATGGGAACTCTTCTAGGTGGACATATTACTCCATTGCAATTTTTGTCTATATTAATTTTATATTTTATTGGACAATTACCTATTCCCTGAAACACAGAATTATGCTTATGAATAAAATCTTCCTTTTGCGACTTGGAAACTATGGAGCATACACTTGGAACTAATTTGAGTTTCTGACAGCCAGGTAATCCTACTATAGATACACACTTATCATTCACAATTTAGATACACACTTATCATTCACAATTAAGAAGTCCATGTTATACATTTTGTCTTGAAGTATACATGGTATAACAACTGATCCCAAAGCTTTTACTCGAAATCACCCAAAAGACATTAGTTGACATTTGTTTTTTGTATTACATATTGAGTGTGGAGCACATTTTAGAAAATCACTATAATTAATTAGATTGACTTCTGAACCAGTGTCTATTTTGAATTTTATACTTTCATTATTAATTAACAAATTTTCACACCACTGACTTTTCCCTACAACATTTACAAATACATACCTCTCTTCAATGGCAGTATCATAATTATCCATTTTAATTTCATGAGTTTGTCTATAAAAACATCCCACCGCAAAATGGTTCATTTTACCGCACTTTGAACATTTTTTATTGAAAGCCGGACATTTTTTGGGCTCATGACTTTTACCACACTTCTTACTATTAATTTCTAATACACTAATCTCTAATACATGTTTCTCCCATTTTGAATTTCATTTATATATTTATTTTGAGTCTCCGACTGTCTTACAATATCGATTGCAGCCTGCCATGACAAATTGCCTTCTTTTAAAAGCTGAGCTTGTAAGCCCTTATTAGCAATACCCTTAAAAATGTCCCGTGTAAATAGTAGTGTGTTGTGGGAACGTTTTGAAAAAAGTGACCCAGCAAATAAAAAAGCGAAATGTTTAATTTGTGACTCCATAGTGAGCTACAAAACAACAACTGGGAACTTAAAAGCACATTTAAGGAACCGGCATATAGATACTTATCGGTTGGTAGCGACTGCTCAAGCATCTGTAGCCGTTCCGCCTCCTCTACCTGTACTAGTACCACAAGGACAGAGCATCATCAAATCGTCATATCCAGCTGACCAAACGACAGCTTCTGGTTCTAGAGTATTTCCTCAAGAAACAGTGAAACAATCAAGGTTAAGATACTTTTATCCCGAGAAAAATCAGCAAAGACCAAAAATCTAAAATAGAAAAGGACCTCTTGGCCTTGTTCACTAAAGGTTTCCAACCATTTAGTTTGGTTGAGGAAGAGTCTTTTAAGAATTTTTCTCGCTGGATTCCCGGATATGAACTGCCATCACGAAAACACATATCATCGGTACTTATACCGCGTCTGTATGAGAAGAAAAGAGAGGAAGTGAATGCCCTTTTACAAGACGCGAAGATGGATAAGATTTGTTTGACGATTGACTTGTGGACGTCTCGAGCGAACGAAAGTTACATAGCTGTTACCGGACATTTTATTAATAATAACTTTGAAATGCGGTCCGTTCTTTTCTCTTGTGAGCATTTTCCTGAACGGCACACCAGCATTAAAATTCAAGAGTTTCTCCAGAATACTGCCAGGGAATATCGAGAATAAAATTAATTTCGTAATAAGTGATAATGCAGCAAACGTTCAGAAAGCCCTACAGGATTTAAACTGGAAGCACTTTGGATGCTATAGTCACACATTGAACTTAATTGTTCAAAGAGCTCTAGGGAGTGTTGTAGATACTTTAGACCAGCTATACTCTAAGTGTGTTCTGCGGAACCCTAGGGATCCGTGATACCTCTGTCGGGGTTCCACAAGAATTTAGAAAAAAAAAATCAAAACACCTCTCTCTGGTCGCTGCGCGGCTGCGCGGATTCCGCGGCCGCGCGGAGACCAAACTTGTATTTGTACAAACATGTGTTAAAAGAAAATTATATTTTTGGATCATTTGCATTGGTAAGAAAGAAATGGAAAGCTTCACGTTACTCAGTGAGTTTATAAGCGAAAACGACTTAGAAATACCTATTCGAAGATGATATGTTTGCAGAATTGGTCCATTATCTTAGTTCGTTGCGCGCATCTTTTGTAAAGTATTTTCCCGAAGAACACAATACAAAAATTAAAGTGAATTCATGGATTCATAATCCTTTTTTACCTAATTTGGAAAAACCTGAAAACATGTCAAACGAGATATATGAATCTTTTTTAGAAATGCCATCCGATACAAGTACGGAGTCACTATTCAAAACGACGCCTCTCAATGATTTTTGGTGCAGAATCCAAGAATATGCAATGCTTGGCCAAATGGCTCTGGATATTCTTCTCCCGTTCCCAACTACATATTTGTGCGAAACAGGATTTTCTACTTATGCAGCCACAAAAACAAAATATCGCAATAGACTGGACGCCGAAGCTGATATGACACTCCAACTTTCTTCCATCAAACCTGATATCAACCAATTGATGTAAAATAAAAAACAGTTTCATACCTCTTGCCAAGTGGTGAAGTAAATAATAATTAGTAACTGTTACATTTTATTTTTATTATGCTGATTAATAAAGAATACACTTATAAAAATAATTGTTTTATTGTAGGGTTCCATCAAGTATTTTGCTTCCCAATAGGGTTCCGTCTTTAAAAAGGTTTGAGAGCCACTGCTTTAGACAAAGTCAAAACGATTGTAAGATTTTTTAAGAAAAGCCCGCAAGCTACAGAGATGTTTTTAAAATATCAAAAAAACGAAAATGAGTCAGCTATTCCCTTAAAACTAAAGCAAGATGTGGCTACACGGTGTTCCACATTACATTATGATCCAACGATTTGTCGAACTGCAATCGGCAGTAAAAGCCACGGCAGCTGTAATAGGCAAAGACTTGCCTATTCTTACAGGCGAAGAGTGGATGCTTCTGGAGCAATTGATAATAGTTTTAAAACCTTTTTATGATGTGACCTCAGCCATGAGCGCGGAGAAATATGTTACTGGAGGCTCTGTAATCACCATAACACGGTGCCTTATAAAATTTGTGACAAGCTGTTGATAGAGCATTTGACACCATTATCTGAGGAGAACTTGGTCAGTCCTGCGGCCTCTGTTACCATGCACCTAAAAGATGGCCTCTTAACAAAATTGGGAAATATAGAAAAGAGTGGCACATGTTCTGTTTGTACATTTTTAGACCCGCGCTATAAATTGTCGGGTTTTGAAGACAAACAAGAAGCCGGCAGGGCAAAGAAAAGGGTACAAGATTTCGTGCAAGATTTGATAGCTCGTAAGTGCCCTGATCCCCGAATCACAAACCCAATCATATCTTATCGAGTACCGTCTACTTCAAAAGGAGTTTCACCACAGAGCGTCCTTTCTGAATTAATTGCTGCTGATCGGCCGCAACAAATGACGGGAACCGCTTTGTCTAAAGCACTTCAGGAAGTAGATCTATATTTAGAAGACGACATGCTGGAAGTGCATATGCCCAATGGGAACTGGAATTGCCCCCTAACTTGGTGGAGAAACCACCATCAAAAATATCCAAATCTTAGCGTACTCTTTCGTCAATACGGTAACATTGTGACCACCTCCGTGCCATGCGAAAGGATTTTTAGTAAGGCTGGTCTGCTGATTTCAGAACGACGTACTAGGCTAGACCACAAAAAAGTGGCCCAGATAATCTTTCTAAATGGAAACGAGTAAATATAAGGATATGTATATATTTTGTAAATTGTAAAGGACAATGCCCATTCCTGCCCCAGCACGCCCAGAATAATGAATTTGACGAAATGTCTTATATAAATATAATAAAAATTTTGAGATCAATTAAAAATCAGATAAAGCATTGGATAAATAACTATTAAAATATATTTTTCAATTGATATTTTGTCATTTCCGTTGTAATTGCTTAGTCTGTGGTAAAGAATAATGGCCAACTAGTGATGGCGAAAAAATCGCTGGAGGTGTTTATATCGATAAGTCACGATGAATTACGTCAATAACATTTAGATATCCATGGATGTTGAAATTCTCTCTCTTATCTATAATTGAGCGCCTTCATTTTATTATCGAGTTTAAATAAATGCGAATCACAACTATTAATGTTTGAATGAATGTTTTATTGTTCTGTGAAATGACATATTCCTGTCTGTATCTAAAGGCAATACATGTTGGCCGAGCGTCGGCGAGTGAACGCCAATACCAACATATAGACAGTCATTTTGCATTGCCTTTCCATCGCTCGGTGTCGCTCGCCTAGTTAGCCGAGTAAAGTCAAGCGCCAACGTGTATAGAACTCATTTGGCGTAGCTTGTCACCAGTTGCGTCGCTCGCGTCCACTTGACGCACTTCGGAGCGCTGTCGGTTTTTCTGCACAAATCAAAGGCGCTCGCGCGCACTCGGCCAATAGTGTCCACATGTTTGTCAATGCGCCATTACGCGGTTGGCGTCGGTCTTGTCTACACGTACAAAATGTCGCTCTCAACAAACGACGATGTTTTTAAATTTTTGTAATTTTACCAGAATGAAGACATTATCTGGAACCCTAAACATAAAGATCACAAAGATAACAAAAAGGTAAGTACACTATTTAGGTTATGTTGCTAATTAATGTAGTTTACCTATTTTATCCACTGTAATGGCTACGAAGTCGCGAATTTTTGACGATCTTAAAATGAGGGGTGTTATAATATAAGTTTGCCTCTATTGTCTGTCGGTCTGTGTATCTGTCTGGCATCGTAGTGCTCGAACGTTTTTTTTACTTGAAAGCAAGTTCTCTTGCGGTGGTTCAGCTATGTTTGATAAAAATCAGTAGGTATCCTACTAATATTATAAATGTGAAAGTATGGATGTTTAGATGTTTGGATGTTTGTTACTCAATCACGCAAAAACTACTAAATGGATTTTGATGAAATTTGGCATGCATATAGCCTTTGATGTGGAAAAGAACATAGGCTACCTTTTATCCCGATTCTTTAAGTAGTTTCCGAGGGAAAATTGAAATTTGTATACAAGCCAAGCACATCTGAACTTAAGCACGGGGGAAAAGCCGATATAACGCTGGTGAAACCGCGGGCGGAAAGCTAGTTAGCCAAATAAATTTCTTTTAACTATTTCAGGTGCACGATGCTTGGGTAAGGATCTCTAATGAAATGGAGATTCCTATTCCTGAGCTTAAGAAAAAGAAAGAGGTTTTAATGGTCACGTTTAGACAACATTTGAAGAAGAAGAAGAATTCAATAACTTCTGGTTGTGGTGAAGAAGATGTATACAAACCCATTTGGGTATTTTATAATGTCATGGAGTCATTTCTGGGAGATGTGTACGAGTGTTCAGTAAATAAATAAAAATTGTAAAAAAAAAAAAAAAAAAAAAAAAAAAAATACCTGAATATTAATAATGAAACATTTATTCATATGTACTACGTACCTAATAATAAAACAATTTAGACAGAGTACACAATACCTGCATAATAATACTACATAGGCACTTCAAGTTAGACATATAGGTACATATTTTTTTTACTTTTTGGTTTAAGTTTACGATGGTTTATAAAAGTACCTATGCAAGGTATCCATTCCTGTTTTGAAAGAAATAATTCGTAAAATTTGATCTTACTTCTATTGCATTTCCTGGTGTTCTGCGGGGTATAACTTGTAAGGGAAATAATCCAGAATGATCACTTTGTCTTCAAGAGCCAGGTTGGACTAACTCTCCATATTCATATATATCCAGCGCTCCTCTTGGAGTATAGACATTCCGAGATGTGCTGCTAGTTCTCAGAAAATTGTGCAGTAGAACGCATGTCATTGTTATAATAGATGCTTTTTCAACTTCTAGATCTATTGGCTTTTTGAATATTCTAAATACGCTTGCCATAATACCAAACGTGTTTTCAACAACGACGCGAGAGCCAGATAGTATTTGGTTAAAAACTCTTTCAGGGGTGCCTGTCTCGTGATTTCCAGGATATGGTTTTAAAATATTTGTATGAAGAGCAAATGCACCATCACCCAATATAACGTATGGAAATTCTATATCTGTGTCTGGTAGTGGGCAAGGTGGAGGGAAATTAATACTTTTATCAATAATTTTTTTCCATAATATAGTCTGTCTTAAAACACCACCATCACTAATTCGGCCTTGAGCACCTACGTCAGCAAATAAAAAACAGTAGTTACTGACAACTAGACCTAATAGAACAATACTAAAGTCTCCTTTGTAATTGTAATATTCTGAACCAGATTTAGGGGGACTTTGTATTTTAATATGTTTTCCATCTAGTGCCCCTACGCAATGCGGGAATCTGAATCCTCTTGCGACAGTAAGCCACTCCTCTGGAGACGTAGGAATCTGAAAAACAAAAATATTTATATTAGCTTATTTTTTTTCAGACACAAGCAACTGAAGAGAGTAGTTCAACAGATGGGCAGCTTGACGCCAATCAAGAACAGCATTCGAGCAGTTCAAATGTTACTATGAACGAAGGTTTCCCACCTTCCTCGAATAGTCGAACTACTTTGAAGCGTCGTCGTAGCTCTAACCCGCCAGAGCTTAAAAAAGCAACGGAACAGATGCAGGATGCATTGAAAACTATGAATACGGTATTAAACAAATCTGCTCAAAAGGAAGATAATATGTGTGATATTTATGGAAAACTAATAGCTTCCAAATTGAAGAAATATTTCTCAGATATCGAGCAGCACGAAGTAATGTTTGAATTGCATGAATTGTTGACAAAAAAAATTAGAAATAGCCTCAAACTACGTTCTACTTCGCCCTTGAGTGCAATGAGCTCTACCGGTTCTTTTGATAGTACATCACCGGTTGAAATGCACCGTCCTTCTTCCTCTCAAACATTCTATGTTCTTCCAGATTCACCTGTTCAAATACCAAAACAGACATTTTCGTCTCAAAGCTATCCAATATTTGTGCCACAGCAAAATAATATATTTAATCAAAGCATGACCTTGTCCTCACCACAACACGAACAGCTACAACAACCAACTGACCAACAAAATAACCAAGTCCATGTTTTATCTGATGAAGTCGTTGATTCAGCACGACTTAAACCAATCTTACAAGAAGCATTTTTTAAAGCAATGAGTAAGTGAGCAAGACACATATTATTCCATAAATTTGCTGATGATTTTAAATGGTAATATAAATGGTAATTGGTAATGTCGTTATTTCTTTGTTAATAAAAATAATATTTAAGTACCTATTAAATGTGATATTTAATTTACACACCTTAACAGTATCCTTCAAAACATCAATAAGGGCTTGACAAACTTCAGGAATTATTTGAGATATTAATTGACTGGATATTTTAAACGTGTAATGTAAGCTTCTGTAACTGTCTCCAGTTGCTAGATATCTGAGTGTCACGGCAAGTCGAATCTTAGCTGGTATACTCTCTCTGAAGTCGGTATCTTGTTTGCTGATAACTGGAGAGATATTCTGGAGTAAATACTCAAAATTGCTATCCGACATTCGTACGAAATTTTGAAATTCCTTTGATTCAGGTTCTTGAAGAAGCTCAGTAAGCTGGTTTTCCATACTACACCTTTAAAAAAAATAATTTCAAAAATTGCAAACTAATCTCTGATTTATAATATGTTTTATTAAAAATAATAAAACATATCAATTGAAGAGATTATAGAATTCACTAAGAGGTTTTCTAACAGAAATGGTGAAGTTCCTATCCCCTTTAAGCTGGTCACACATTTGTTTACATAAATATTTTTCAATTATAAATGAGAGATTACATTAAAAACAAAAATAGTACTTAGGTAACAAAAAAAGGTCATTCGCATATTATCTATAGGTACTAATATTATAAATGCGAAAGTAACTCGGTCTGTCGGTCTGTCTGTCTGTCTGGCTTTCACGCTAAAACTACTGAACCGATTTTGATGAAATTTGGTACCTACGCATATAGTTTGGACCCCGGGAACAGACATAGGATACTTTTTACCGCGATAAAATACCTCCTTTCCATGGAAAAACTCGATAGCAAAAGCCGAACCATTTCTGGTGTAATTTGATATGGGGAGGGTTTAAGACACGGGAACGAAATTAGATAATTTTTCTGAGGAAAAACATCTCTTTCCTGTGGGAAAGTCGATTATAACACGGGCGAAGCCGCGGGCGGAAAGCAAGTAGGTATATACATATACATACCTTGTTCTATTTTTGTGAATACTCAACATCCACCACCTTCTTTTTTGTCTTTTCTTTTTCACAACTTTGGTGCGGTATACACTGACATAATAATTATAAGCGCTTATTAAATAAATAGCAGCAGCTGCAATAACTCCTACTTCGTCATCCATCTTGTTTCAATTCTCAATACAGACTGGCGGAGCCCAACGTGTGGGCATCTCTTCAAAATTCGTCTATATTGGCCATTTGCATTGGTTTGCATACACTTGCCGAACGTGTAGGCAGTAGCACTTGCCTTGTATTAATTTGCCAGGTTGCACTAGCCGTGGTCACGACTCGTGACACACTTTACATATTGCTAATAAAAATGTGGTAAGGACTTTAAAAGATAGTGACAAATGCCGAGCCGAGAACTCTCATTCTGTTATAGCAGTATGTTATGATTTACAGAAAATTTTGAATACTCCACAGTCAGAAGTATCTGTATTTTATTATAAAAGAAAACTGGCATGTTATAACTTCACATTGTATGACATGGGTAAACATAAAGGTTATTGTTACTTTTGGGACGAGACGATAGGTCGCAAAGGATCAAACGAAATAAGCAGTTTTGTATTCGACTTCATTAAAACTAAGGTGCAGGAAGGGTACAAGGAGTTTAATTTTTATTCTGATAGCTGCGGCGGCCAGAATAAAAATAAAACAGTATTTGCTATGTATGCATATGCTAGCACAGTATTTAAAATAACCATAAATCATCACTTCTTCGAAGTGGGACATTCACAGTCAGAGGGCGATGCAATGCATGCACTTATTGAGCGGAGAAAAAAGAATAAAATTATCTACATTCCTCAGCAATGGATTGCTTTGATTAGATGTGCAAAATCTACTGGTGAGCCTTACGTAGTCAAAGAAGTTAATCAAGATTCGATATTGGATTTTAAACAGCTTTTGCGGTGTTACAATAATTGGGAATACGATGTTAATAATGTGAAAGTCTCGTGGAGCAAAATTATGCACATCCGTTTTATCTGTGATTTACCGAATATTATTAAATTTCAATATGATTCTCTAACTGATAATGAAATGGCTATAAATATAGCACAACACAAAACAGTTTCACTTCGATCTGTTACTCGTCGTGCCCCCAAAGAACCCCAATGCATTGAAAAAGAGTTACCTAACAACATTTTGCAGGCATATAATAGCCTTTTGCCTATAACTATAGCAAAATATAAAGATATAATAAGCTTGTGCAAAAGCAATGCAATTCCAGCAATCTATCACGATTACTACATAAATTTACCTCATGTGAATTCAATTCAGGCAAATAATAATGAGTCTGATTCCAATTAAAACTTGAAGCGTAGTTTTAATTGGAATAATTGATTGAATGTGTAATGTATTTTTATTTTTATTTCATTAAATAATTGGATTTTTACAAATAAATCACTAAAAGTTTGAGTACAAGATCTTTATTCCACAGGGAATTCAAACAGAATCCAATTCACTAATGTTTACTTTGCAACAATACTTTATACAAATAAATCACTAGAAATAGAAGTACAAAATCTTCATTTCACATGGAATTTAAACAAAATTCAATTCACTAATGTTTATTATGCAACAATATTTTATACAAATAAATCACTAGAAATATAAGTACAAAATCTTCATTTCACATGGAGTTTAAACAAAATTCAATTCACTAAGGTTTACTATGCAACAATATTTTATACAAATAAATCACTAGAAATATAAGTACAAAATCCTCATTTCACATGGAATTTAAACAAAATTCAATTCACAAATGTTTACTATGCAACAATATTTTATACCAATAAATCACTAGAAGTATGAGTACAAAATCTTTATTTCACATGGAGTTTAAACAAAATTCAATTCACTAATGTTTACTAGGCAACAATATTACTGTCAATTCTATCAATTCATATACATAGAATGACTTAAAAATATAAAAGAACTTAAATTAATATAGGTACAGGCAGGGTTTATAGGTCCGTTTGATCGATATTGGTTTTAAGTTGAAATTTATAATGTAAAAGATTAAAAGACGGTATTCCGAGGATAAAAAGAAATCAGTATTCCGGTAGTCCTTCAGGAGTCCTTCAGGAACTGGTCCAGGCAACTGGTAACCGTGGTTAGATGGCCGTGTTTGGGTTAGTTTACTCTCTGTCCTTGGCTTACCAAGTCGCCGTCTTCAATTAGGATTTAAGGTAGATCAGCGGTCTATTTAAGGCAGCTGGGTCACTTGAAAGTCCCTGGGTGACGAGGGTTAATGTTCAGCCCAAATATAGTTCCCTGAAGATGACATGAATCATTTCAAATAACAACTCTCTTGGCATTTACTTTACTATTTATTAACTTTCAAAAGCGAAGAGTGTGATGTAGAAAATGAAAACAAACATGAAGATACAATTGATTCTAGAATATTACAAGATTTGATCTGGTTAAAATATTAATTTGTTTTATTTAAATCCCCATGTATGTAACGGTTATGAGAGGTAGTTAATGGATTTAATTGCATAAATATTGGTTTCCCACCAGGCATACTATGATGATTAATCAATATTTTATTGTAAAAGACCAAATTTGTTATATCAATTTACCACAGTTATTTTCTCTACCCACACTCAACGGATATTCAGGAAATGTTCTAGAACGATATTTTAGGTATATATGAATCTCAGTTAAAAACTCTAAATATATAATAAAAGAAAGAATTATGAAAATTAGGTACCTTTCTTTCGGGATGATTGTCTTTTTTGTTCAAATTTTTATTCGGTGAAAGCAGATCTATTTCGTCAGTCTATATATAGACTCCTTCTCTTTTGTAGCAGAGCTCGGTCTCAACAGCCGAATACAGTATTTTCAATTATTTAAATTAGAACAGTGAATAGCTTAAAAGTTGTTACTTATTGATCGCAGCTATTGATCCAAAACCAAATATCGCTAATCACTGCCACAGACTAGTGTGTATCTTTTTTTTTATTAAGTTTTTAATTTTTTAGTTAGGCAAAGGACACAATCTATGCTAGCCCGAGCAATCTAGCCTGACTATGTTAATCTGTAGAAGGATTAATATTTCTTTATTAGTCCTCACAGCTAGGTCTAGTTTACAGACTCAATTGCCACAGACAAACATTTGCCTGAGGAATAATAAAAATAAGGTTAAACGACTACACTTATGATGATCAATTGCGATTTAACTTTTCATTGACATAAGACTATTCTTTTAAACTACTAATTGTGACATTATAATATTTTAATATTTTTTTAGGGGGAGTGTGTGGGATTACTGATTAAAATACTATCTTTGTAGACGACGCTTGGCTAGACTTGGTTGCTTAATTTGCGCCATAGATAATGGTGTTAGGATCATGATTAGCGGTCCACTCTATGGAACTGTCCATGTCATCTATTAAAATTGTCAATGTCAAAGTAACAATTCGACGTAAACATAACCAATGCGAGATACAATTGTAAAAGTGATTTTAATCAATATGAATAAAAAAATGTCTTTAATAGTACTTAAAATCAGTGAGAAAAACAGTGTTACAGTATCCCCCGAACCGCGATAAATTCACGCAGGGAATTCGTATGACGTCCTCGTCAGTCTCTACCAAAGAAAGTAAGCCAAGAGAATCGTTAAGGAAATAAATTCAGAATCGAGCTTGTATTAAGTTAAAAAAGAATAAACATAACAACGGTAATATCCTCGTTACTATATTTTAAATTAGCAAATTAAAAGAAAATAGGTTTAGTTTTGTTTGGTGCACCAAAGTAACTACTAAAAAAAATATAAAATTAACAATAAAATTAAGTTCTCGGTAATAAAAAAAATAAAATAACGGTTTATGCAAATTCATTGGTAATTAGGTTAAAAAAATGGCAACATTTCGGAACAAACAGTTTACTTTAATCATTGTCAGTGTTCACCTACCGCACTGAGCCTAGCAATAAGGCTTTTGGTACCAGTTACTAAATCCGCTGGGGTGATATGGCTTATTTAAATGTAAAGTACACTGGAATGAACCCTAAAAATATGACATCTAAACACCTATATAAAAAAAAAACTAATGAATTTGTATGGTAAAAACAGGAACCGTGCCCTATTAGTCGGCTTCTACGACACGCCAGGAAGAACAGCGGAGTGGGTATTCTTTTTTAATTTCCCCGCCACACACACAGGGAACATTGCTCTGATGTCTTTACAAGGCGTTAGTGCTAGGACATTCAGGCGTTTGCAATAGCAATGACACCGAAAGATGAATTTGATGGTGCCAATCCTACACTCGAGTTCTACGAGACGCCAGGAAGACAGGCGGGGTGGGTATTCGTCGGCCGCTCGCACCCGCAGCGAAATACAGAAAATTTAGTCATTATCATTAGTTGCTAATGTCTTAAAGTCTTTAATATGCCATTTGCCTATAAATTTGCCGTTCTCGTCTTCGAGCTCGTAAACAAGCGGGGACAGCTTGCGAATAACCTTACAACGTTCATATTTAGGAGCAAGTTTCGCTGAAAAATACTTATGTGCCGCGCTTTGTCGATATGTGCGTTTCCATACGTGATCTCCGACGTTAAATGAAATATTTCTACGTTTCGCATTGTAATATTTGACGTTTCGTTGATGAGCGCTTCGTAACGACGCTTGAACTTTTTTAAATATGTCTTTAAGATGACCTAGGTTATTAATGTAACTATCGCGAGGTGTCACAGTGATCTCGTTCACGTCTTGGAAGTCTTTATAAATATTTCCGTTTGCGACAGCTTCCCTACCATAGACTAACAAAAATGGGGTATAAGACGTAGATTCATTTACTGACGTATTTATAGCAAATTGGATCTTATTTATATTTACGTCCCAAGTCCTGTGATCATCCTCCACAAACGACGAAACAGCCGTAATTACAGTACGATTATAACGCTCAACAGTGTTAACCTGTGGACAATACACTGGTCCCAAATGCACTTGAGGGATATTATATTTTTCATATAACGACAAAACTTCATGGCCTACAAACTGGGAACCGTTATCGGAAAGTACAGTTTGTGGTATACCATGAACTAAAAATATATGATCTTCGAGCCTCTGAGCAATAACTTTACCGGTGGCACGACGTAAAGGCAACAATACACAGTATTTAGTAAAACAACATACTACCACAAGAAGATAATTATTTTGTTGTCTAGACATCGGCAGTGGACCAACTAAATCTATGCTGATGCACTGAAATGGCCGACAACAAACTTTAGGCTCTCCCATAAAACCGGGAGTTGCCAGTGTGCTATGCTTATATGCGTTACACGTAGAACAACTTTTTATAAAATTTACTGTATCCTTATACATACCGGGCCAGTAATATCTTAATTGTAATCGCTTATAGGTTTTCGCTACTCCAAGATGTGCCGCTATTGGTTTAGAATGATTTTCTTTTATAATATTTTCCCTGTGCTCTAGGGGTACAACCTCTTTCCACTGAAAATCGGATCAGCACGCACACCTCGATACCAACAAAGAGCTTCATCAGTAAATAATTCAGCCGCAGAGAGAAAAAGTCTGGAATCTGTCAATCCACGCGATGAACACAATTCCTCCAGCCTTTGCAAGAAAGCCTTAACGCAGGTTTTCCATTAAAACGCAGATTAAGTTTATGAACCGACGCATTAGAGTCACTACAGATATTTTGTACATTATTCTGGCCGCTAACGGGTTGTGATTCAATAGCTGGTTGTGACAAACTACTTAAAATTGTGCATAATATGGTCCAATTTCAAAAGTATGCCATTCAAATGTTGCTGTAAGTTGTCAATGCCTGTGGAAACATTATCATCGTCGGCAGAGTACAAACGACTAAGTCTGTGAAATAAGTGATGGGCTAAAGTTTGAATTCTGTTAAGAGCTTTAAGTGTATGTGATGTACCAGTTGTTTTACCAATTAAATTATCCAAACTGTCCATTTTCTGTTTTATTACCTCCAACTCCCCCGAACATCAAAATCACAAGTTATTATTTCATCTGATGGTAACTCTTTGTTAAGCGAACGCACCTGAGCCTTTAAAGCAACCACAGTGTCAGCTGGTTTTGCACCTCTAATTTTGACTTCATATTCTAGCTCATCCTTGTGTAATAAATTAAAAGCAATTGGCCTCTCCTCCATTTTGTAAAATAGGTAAAAATAAAGGGAAACACAAAAGAGTTCAAAGTAATTCAAATAAAATTGTTTAAAAATTAGGAATTTTAAGTATGTAAAATAGGGTTTTTTTTTTTAAAAAGTTCACCAATATCGATCAGGCGTTACAATTTCAATTGGTGAAATCATACAGTATCACGAAAGTTTTATGTTTAACCAAACACACTTACATACACAAACTTCAATAATAATTCAACTCACCAATATCGATCAACTTTGTCCGAGCTAATATGACCAGACCAAAGGGCAAAAATGTATATAAAAAATGCCACAGAACCTTTTGCCTAAATGTTCGGGCGCCAAATGTAATGTATTTTTATTTATTTCATTAAATAATTGGATTTTTACAAATAAATCACTAAAAGTTTGAGTACAAGATCTTTATTCCACAGGGAATTCAAACAGAATCCAATTCACTAAGGTTTACTTTGCAACAATACTTTATACAAATAAATCACTAGAAATAGAAGTACAAAATCTTCATTTCACATGGAATTTAAACAAAATTCAATTCACTAATGTTTATTATGCAACAATATTTTATACAAATAAATCACTAGAAATATAAGTACAAAATCCTCATTTCACATGGAGTTTAAACAAAATTCAATTCACTAAGGTTTACTATGCAACAATATTTTATACAAATAAATCACTAGAAATATAAGTACAAAATCCTCATTTCACATGGAATTTAAACAAAATTCAATTCACAAATGTTTACTATGCAACAATATTTTATACCAATAAATCACTAGAAGTATGAGTGCAAAATCTTTATTTCACATGGAGTTTAAACAAAATTCAAGTCACTAATGTTTACTAGGCAACAATATTACTGTCAATTCTATCAATTCATATACATAGAATGACTTAAAAATATAAAGAACTTAAATTAATATAGATACAGGCAGGGTTTATAGGTCCGTTTGATCGATATTGGTTTTAAGTTGAAATTTATAATGTAAAAGATTAAAAGACGGTATTCCGAGGATAAAAAGAAATCAGTATTCCGGTAGTCCTTCAGGAGTCCTTCAGGAACTGGTCCAGGCAACTGGTAACCGTGGTTAGATGGCCGTGTTTGGGTTAGTTTACTCTCTGTCCTGGCTTACCAAGTCGCCGTCTTCAATTAGGATTTAAGGTAGATCAGCGGTCTATTTAAGGCAGCTGGGTCACTTGAAAGTCCCTGGGTGACGAGGGTTAATGTTCAGCCCAAATATAGTTCCCTGAAGATGACATGAATCATTTCAAATAACAACTCTCCTGGCATTTACTTTACTATTTATTAACTTTCAAAAGCGAAGAGTGTGATGTAGAAAATGAAAACAAACATGAAGATACAATTGATTCTAGAATATTACAAGATTTGATCTGGTTAAAATATTAATTTGTTTTATTTAAATCCCCATTTATGTAACGGCTATGAGAGGTAGTTAATGGATTTAATTGCATAAAATTGGTTTCCCACCAGGCATACTATGATGATTAATCAATATTTTATTGTAAAAGACCAAATTTGTTATATCAATTTACCACAGTTATTTTCTCTACCCACACTCAACGGATATTCAGGAAATGTTCTAGAACGATATTTTAGGTATATATGAATCTCAGTTAAAAACTCTAAATATATAATAAAAGAAAGAATTATGAAAATTAGGTACCTTTCTTTCGGGATGATTGTCTTTTATGTTCAAATTTTTATTCGGTGAAAGCAGATCTATTTCGTCAGTCTATATATAGACTCCTTCTCTTTTGTAGCAGAGCTCGGTCTCAACAGCCGAATACAGTATTTTCAATTATTTAAATTAGAACAGTGAATAGCTTAAAAGTTGTTACTTATTGATCGCAGCTATTGATCCAAAACCAAATATCGCTAATCACTGCCACAGACTAGTGTGTATCTCTTTTTTTATTAAGTTTTTAATTTTTTAGTTAGGCAAAGGACACAATCTATGCTAGCCCGAGCAATCTAGCCTGACTATGTTAATCTGTAGAAGGATTAATATTTCTTTATTAGTCCTCACAGCTAGGTCTAGTTTACAGACTCAATTGCCACAGACAAACATTTGCCTGAGGAATAATAAAAATAAGGTTAAACGACTACACTTATGATGATCAATTGCGATTTAACTTTTCATTGACATAAGACTATTCTTTTAAACTACTAATTGTGACATTATAATATTTTAATATTTTTTTAGGGGGAGTGTGTGGGATTACTGATTAAAATACTATCTTTGTAGACGACGCTTGGCTAGACTTGGTTGCTTAATTTGCGCCATAGATAATGGTGTTAGGATCATGATTAGCGGTCCACTCTATGGAACTGTCCATGTCATCTATTAAAATTGTCAATGTCAAAGTAACAATTCGACGTAAACATAACCAATGCGAGATACAATTGTAAAAGTGATTTTAATCAATATGAATAAAAAAATGTCTTTAATAGTACTTAAAATCAGTGAGAAAAACAGTGTTACAATAGGGGTAACGGTTTCTTAAGAAAACATAAATAAGTACTAAATTATTGATGACATTGTTATTTCAAACTATTATAAAAAAAAAGGACTATGGACGTTTTTGTTTGTATGGAACATGCTAGAACAATTAATAATAAAGACTGATTAAATTTAACTACTTTTTTATTTTTATGTTAACTCAAACATTTTATTAATTGTATCTCAGACATACAATTTTGTCATTTTATGAAATATTCACAACCACACATTTTGCGATTGTATGTCTGAGTTACAATATAATCTTGTATAGTATATGTTGTGGTATGCCATTGTAACTCACAAAAAGTCAATTACATACATATTATATATCAGTATAACCATGCAAATGTATAGCTATTCCCTCGTTGACTCAATTTGTCAAGATTGGTTGGCAATAAGACTTATCCGAAATTTGAGAGAATTTTATTAAACTTTGACGCGCTCTCTTGTAAAGTTACTAAAAATGAGTTACGATGGCTACTTTTGTTCTGGCTACTTTTGTTGTTAAAGTTTACGCACCGTCGTGGTTCTTAATAAAAAATAAACCATCATGCAAAGATGGCACGCGTCATCTATTTAATATGATTGTGGCCTCCAGATACCTTCCAGAATCTTTAAAAAACGTTATAGCTCCTGTGATACAAAGAAATAGCTATTTCGCACATCCCGAAAATATTCTTCTTGCAATGATAACAGAAGACACGAAACACATCAGAGAATTGGCAGCCCGCCGCATACTAAAGGCACGCAGTAAGCCTCAACCTCTAAAACCTAGATTGTTTGAAGTGCCATTGATTAATTTTAAGGCTTCTACATACATTGATTTAATAGACTGGGAGGAAAACTTAACCGAACCACCGATTTTGAAAAACGTATCTAACCAAGATATTCAATATATCGTCGAATCTGCTGGTGAAAGCGAGTTTATATTTTTAAGGCTTCCCTGCCATATTCAAGCTGTTGAAAGAGTTGTTAAGATTACAACAGAATCTTCCAATTTGCAGTGCACAAAAAAGGCGCGATTAGGTGCAATAAAAGTAAAATTAGAGTCACGAAACCAAATGCCTAAATTCGAAACAAAAAGAGATTTTAAAGCAAAGTGATAAAAAAATATTTTTGAAAATTGCATTTATTTTTAATTTTATAACTGCAATAAATATTTAAATTTACTTTTTCATTATTTAATACCTAATTACCACTAAAATAATTACAATATTTAGCCTTCAAAGTTCTTAACATTTTTATATACTTGAAAAAATTTGAGGTCACTGCGGAGGCAGAAGATTTTATTCATATTAGATGAAAAATTACACATATTTTTACATTAACATAAGGCACCAATTCCGCACTATTACAACTCAAAATCTAAAAAAGAAAAATTTTCCATACTTCCGTGCTCCACCTTATTATATATATAAAAGAAAACAATTGGTAAATCAAAAAACTTATTCCCATACAACATCGATACATTTATTAGCAAGTAAGTAAGAGAGAATGGGAAACAGTAACGCCAACATAAAAAAATGTTGCCATAGCAAAATTACATTGTCTCTTAACACACCCCCACAATGTAATATTTCGAATGACATAATAGACTTAAAAAACAAAATAAAAACGAAATTAATAGGGCACTCTACTCTTCATATAAACCACAGTTACTAATAAAATTAGATAATACATTTTTCCTTCTTTAATTAATTCTTTAATGTAGTGATGTCTTATGTCTATCTTTTTAGACAATCACTATTTGCTGACATGATGGCACTTTGACTATCACTTATACTCAGTAAAATATAGCATGAGTCCTATGACAGTTGATGTATTTCCACCCAGCATAACATTGCACTAGCGGCCATTATTGATTAACCATTTAAATGAGGTTTCAAAGGTGAAATTCATGGTTGAAACTATCACGAAAAACATTATTTGCAAATAATACCTTTACTAGAAATAAATTATTTTGAAAATATTAAGATTCCATTACAATTTTTGTTCACGAGTTTAAAAATTTATTTATTTTAAACGCTGCAGCAAGGTTACCTCTATGGTTCCTTTAGCTAGTGATGGGGTATAACAGCAATTGAATTAATTATATGAATTCCAATTAGAATTTGCAATCGGAGATCCTAAAAAAACAAAATTGATTTTAAAAACTATTAAATCAAAAAATTACAAGCTAATTATTATCTACATCGTACCGATGTTAGGTTACGATGTAGAATAAAAACTATTATCTAACTATTATCTATATCGTACTGATGTTAGGTTACGATGTAGAATAAAACTACAACTAACTTCAATCTAAATCATCTACATCGTATGGATGTTAGAGTACGACGTAGAATGATCAAAGAAAGTAATTATATAGTAATATCGCCGCGTTGTCAGCGATTCCAATCAATTAGGCATCTTCGATTGATTTGCATCGACATCAGCATCTTATGCAAGGGTGCTACCATAACACGCTTGACAGTATTCGAGTTACGATGTTTAATAAACAACTATAAATGATCTAATATAATTGATTTGAAACTCATAATAGGATACGTTTTTAATTCAATGACTCTAAAGAGATAAATAAATAAATCTTTCGTGTTTTTATATAAATTCTAGATTTTTAAATTTGGCAACACTGCAAGTAAATCAGTTGATCAGTCTTAATCAGTAGTCAGTACGAGTGTGTCAGCCGTGCGATACGTTTGTTCTACACTATTCATTTTTATCATCTTTGTTGCTGTTGTTGTTATTTTTGTTGTGTTTTTGTTTTTATTAAATTGTTTTCATTCTGTTGTGGCATCATGCCTAAAAGAACGAAGAAAACTGTTATGAACAGTGAGACGCGTCAATTTGTTATAAATTTACGCGACTACTTCGAACGAGAATTACAAAATGGTGGGCCGTTATTACCTCTACAAAATGTCCGGGATCGCGTAGCCGACGCTCTAGGCATTGGCAAATCAACGGTGTCGCGAATCACAATAGAAAAATTTGGCGAATCTTCAATCGAAGAGAACAAATTGTCAACCCCAAACAAAAAACGGAAGAAAATGCATCCCGTCACAAAGCCAGACAATTTTGACGTCCATGCTATTAGGAATCACATTTATGGATACTATGCACGCAGTGAGTTACCAACACTTCGGAAATTGCGCACTTCTCTCGATGATGCCGGGTTATTTAAAGGTTCCCTGCCCTCTTTATCTGCAGTATTAAAAGAAGTGGGATTTAAATACCAAAAGTCGGACAAAAGGAAAATTCTGATGGAACGATCTGACATTGCTCTTGCACGCTGTGACTTCCTTCGAAAAGCAAGTAGAAAACTGGGATAAAGTCGTCTTTTTAGATGAAACATGGTTAAATGCCAATCATACGGTATCAAAAACATGGACTGATAATACAGCGAAATCTGTTACGAAGATACCAGAAGGCAAAGGCCAACGGCTAATCATATGTCATGCAGGGACAGCTGAAGGATTTGTACCCAATTGTTTATTGGCTTTTAAGAGCTCTTTCAATTTATGCGTTTCGTGTCGGACTGCTGCCGCACGTTTGCCGTGCCGCTGGTTATAAGCCGCTTCCGGACCGCTGCAGTGCGTTAGCAGTCCGTCACCAAACGCCTAAATTGAAAGCGTTTCTGACTGCCGTGCGTTTGTATGCTAGAGATGTAACATATTTGACAGCAGTTAAGCCATGGACTCCGACGAAGAAACATTACTGTTACTGCTCTTGTTGAAAAACATTAAACAGAAACAAAAACAAAAACGACCTCGCCGCAAAAGAGCATCATCGATGTTTTCATTAACATGTAATTTTGGTTATTTCCATTATCGTTACCCTCAGTTAAAACAAGATCCAAGGAAATTTTTTAAGTATTTAAGAATGTCTAGAGAATGTTTCAACGAATTATTTGAATTAGTTAAAAGTAAAATTCAGAGGCAAGAAACTATTTTCAAAAATACTATATCAGCTGAAGAAAGACTTGTGATAACATTGAGGTAAGTGAAACTACTTATATTTTATATTTGTAATATTAGATATTTATTAGTCAGTATATAGGTAATTAGTATGTTTTTTGTGAAAATTACAATGAAATATTTATTATGTAGGAACATCGTCTGAAAAAAGATCTTTATATATGGAAGCATTTGAATCTCCACTCAAATTAGATACGGATGAGATTGCTGCCATTTCGTCTGATGTGGGCTGAAGCTGATTATTAGAAATCTGTGTTTCAGATCCTGGAGATTGATTAGTAAAATAGCCTCGTTCATAAAATTCCGAATCTAAGCTATAATAATCCCGAGTACCTATATGATTGTGGTGCCGCGTATTTGCGGATAATCCCAATAATATCGTATTTGGCATCCATTTTACGACTTTCCGGGATCCTTTTAAAGTCGTTTAGTAAAGACAATAAAAAATATCTGTCTCCATCTTCGGACACATCTTCACTTGAATTTCTTTTGTTTTGCAATCTTTCGGCGAGTATTTTTAAAAGTGTGTTAGTTTCATCGTTATCATTGGTAGATGAATTTTTAGTTTTACTTTTCGATGTTGACGCAGTAGCAGCATCACCAGTCTGATTATTTTTTCCTTTTGAATCTGGTTTTATTTCATACAGCTCTGACAAAAACTGTAGTCGATCAAAATAAACATATTTTCGTTTTGTTTTAGCTTCGGATCCACTTTTTGATTCTCGCTGCTTTTTCAAATCTCTTGCATAGGCATCTCTTATATGTCGCCATTTTTTTTGAAGTACCATTGCTGAAATCAGAATATTTTTATTACAGGTACTTATCCACTGGTTGCAGTATGACTGACTTGCATGATTCTTATCAACATGGAATCTCAACTATTTGTGGAATTGTGAAAGATACGTGTAAACAGATTTACGAAACTCTACGAGAAATTTATTTGCCTGAACTGAAAAAAGAAGATTGGTTAAGAATCGCAGAAGGTTTTGCAACTAACGCAAACTTCCCTAATTGTTTGGGAGCTGTAGATGGCAAACATGTAAGAATAATCAAACCCCCTAAAAGCGGTTCGCTTTATTACAACTATAAAAAGTTTTTCTCTATTGTATTATTGGCCATTTGTGATTCTAATTACAAATTCATTTTCATCGATGTTGGTTCATATGGCAAAGCATCAGATTCACAGATTTTTAGAAACAGTGTTTTTTTCAAGAAGCTTGAAGACAACAGTCTCAACATACCAAGTTCTAAGGCAATAACAGAAAATGGTCCACCACTACCGTTTGTTTTTGTCGGTGATGAAGCATTCGGCATCAGTAATATAGGCATGTTTACTAAATATTTTTTTTATTAATTATACTATGTAATGGAAAGTGACTTCATGAATGATCAATATTGAAGTCATTTTCCAAATTGACGACTCTGTATCTATTTAATACAGGAAAAAAACAGCCCTTGCTGAGTTTCTTGCCGGTTCTTCTCAGTACAAGGTCTCCCGCCGTAGATTTGCGAACCGATGGCGTAGCTTTTCGACATTCACAAGTGCTTGTAACAGCCCAGACTGAATAAATGATTTTGAATTTGAATTTGAGTAATTTCATACAACGCCCTTATAGTGGCAATTATTTGACTACACAACAAAAAATTTATAACTACCGCTTGTCACGTGCTCGAAGATACATAGAGTGTACATTCGGAATTATGACTAATAAATGGCGAATATTACATCGACCAATAGATGTAGATATATCGTTTGCGACAGACATTGTTCAAGCTATCTGTGTTTTACATAATTTCTTACACCGTGACTGTGATCTATTTATTCCCGACCCCGACAGACAGATCGATGAGGTGGTTCTAAATGAACAAAATTTGCCAGCAACATCAGTTCGC
>JAYEAL010000592.1:0-37434 GCA_036419045.1 Scirpophaga incertulas | reverse complement strand
GCTGGTGTTTCTGAGGGTGCAGCTGGCTCAGACGGTGCTCGGGGTCGCCAGGCGTGTCTTGAGTTGCGGCTGCGCTACGTCGGAGGCCGGGTGACGCGACGTGACGTAAGTTGTTTACGCCAAATCGACCTCCAACGTGGAATTTTCCGTGGCGTGACGCAGTTTTCCGCTATTTTCAGACAGTCCTAGCTCCTGTTTTAAGGCTCCGATTCTGGGTCCAAGATATTCCCCGGAAGCCCCTCGCCGAGGTCTCTATTTTGGTGCAGGTTCCTTGTTGGAGTTCCGGTTATTGTGGGAGTTATTAGCGGTAGAGTTTGGGGGCTCACTGGTCAGGTAGCACTTCACTCCTGTTGTTGCCTCCAATGGATGTTGTTCACTACACTTTCACTTAACTGTGGACACCTTTTTTGTTGTCGTAGGTGCTCTATTTCACGACTTGTGAATTTTTTTCACGGACCGTATGTTCACTTGAACAGTTCTTGAGTGCTACTGGCCATTACTTTTCATAGTTACAGGCATCTTTGAGCTGAAGTAGGTAGTGTTAAGATTATTCTTGTAGACTCCATTCCGAGCATATTTCTTAAAAGTGATAATTTAACCTTGTCACTTGCTTGTTCCTGGCCCATGCCAATCAATAATCTTCGAACGATAATTTCCAGAGACGCGCCATTCTGTGCCGACATTTGGCGCTCGGATATCAAAATTTGGTGGTAGTTTTACTTGACTAACCTGACTTTCCATGATGGTTTGTTCGTTCGACTGCGCTATGTTTTATGTTAATTACTGAAATAAACACTGAATAACGCAATGGCACCGAATTCCGACCACTGACTGATATCGCTAAATGAATCCTTCAAAAGATAAAGAAAATACTCTAGAGCTCATTAAAAAATATGCTTTTCTGAAAGATCACGAACTTTAATTTGAAAATCTATACATGATAGTCTCTTATAATGACTTATATATGTATATATTTGTATTTAAACTGTTACGACTGGAAATCAACTGAAAGCACCGTTTTCCGACCAACTGACTACAAATATTCGTGTATCCGACCACTAAGTAGCTAGATTCCGACCAGCCAATTTTACTTGTAAAATCAACTGTATTGACCTAGAAATAGAGTGAAAATTCTTAAAAAAACAACCATTTTGAATATTACTTCAGCATTTATTAGGAATTTGATCCAAAAATAACAAAAATGAACTCTTCTATACTTAAATTAGATTCACAAGGATCTAAACGTAGACGTACATAGTCATCATATGTCATCTTTATTTTAATAACAAAATATAGTTATTACTATATATTTTAATGAGATCATTAAATAACAATTATTAAAAGATATATAAAATACTATTATGTATGTATGTAACTACATGTATTTATAAAAGGTTACCAGATTGTTTTGATTTCGCAGTTGATTTATTTTCGGAACATCATAAGTCCCACGGCTAGACATGAGAGCTGGACCTTTCGATTTTGCACATGATGTCTGTAATATCATAGATCAAGATATCATCTTTCTCCGGCCATTTCCAGTAACTTCCACTCATTGTCATTGTCTTTACTTTTATGTTATCATTTAAATTTTCCATCACTATTCCGGGAAAATATTCTCCTTCATATTGTACAACAACAAACACCCTTCTGGGTACTCCATTTTTTCTTTTGCTTCTGTAATATCTGTATTGATTTCAACTTTTGTCTTCTTTTTTTGACTTAGTTTGCTGACTTTTTTCTTTCTTCTTTTGAGCTCTCTCTAATTTATCATTCTCTTTAGCTAGTTTCTCTGCCTCAACTCGTCGTTGATATTCCATAAACTGGTCACTAGTTGCTACGGTGGGATGCATTTTTGGTTTTTTTAATTGCCCCTTGCAATTTGTGGTAGTCTTCCTCTTCTTTTCTATATTTCCTGGCCAAAAAAGAGCATTTTTAAAAGGTGTAGGATATTTTGAACCTGTGGTATTGTCTCCTGATTTTTTAACTGGTGTTTTGTAGTCTGGTTGTTGTGGATCATGAAAGTTTAAATCTGTATTTATATCTGAATCTTTTGCTTGGTCTTGCTTTGATGTAGATGGCTGAGATATTAAATTCACTAAGCTTAAAGACCCATCTGTTTCGACTGTTGCTTCAATTGCGTCATCATTAGCTAACAAAACTCTTCATTAATACTTATGTCAGAAATAGTTTGATTTAAGTTACTAGGCAGATTATTTTGAAAAGTAGATTCATTCATAGATATATTTTTTTCAGATTGTATATTTTTCCAGAATTTATAGAGTTCAAGAAATCTCTCGTCTAGATCAATTTCAGAGTCAACATTTTTTAAATTTATTTACAACTTCCGTAGGCAAACGAGCTTCCACTTCACTTAGTAAATTCAATGGTTGACTGCCATCTGTTTTGTGTGTGACGTGTTGATTAGCAGTAGATAGTGCTAGATTGTTATTTTCGTTATTGAAATTTCTTTTATTAGCTTCGAGTAATCTATAGCATCCTCATTAAACGGATAGAGCCCACACGTTTGGAATGCTTTTGCAATTATCGCAGGCGAAAGTGTTTGCATTTATAGACTTATGCAATATTATCGGAAAATCTGATCGCTGCATTTTTTTCCCGCTGTTTGCCATACGCCATTCCCGGACATCACTGCGCCAACAATTTTTTAAAAGGATAAAATACCCCTACATCCAATGGCTGTAGACGGTGAGTAGCATTGGGGTAGAATGCTATCAGAATTATCTCATGTTCTTTACAGTATTCACTCAGATTAATATTAATGTGAGATGAATGACCATCCAGAAAAAGAACTACTGGCATTTGGAATCCTTTTTCTTTAACCATGGGTGAAAGACATTTGTGATGTATTCATAAAATGTCTCACTAGTCATCCACCCAGAATCAGAGTGACCCATTCCCCACCCTTTAGGCATATTGGCTGTGATGTACGACAACATAGCGTTTATACGGAAACATAATCAATGGTGGAGGTATTGTCCCATCAGCAGCTACTGTAAGTAAACCGTCAAACACTCTTTCTCGTCGTTGACAGTACGATTGTACACTTTTTTCGAGCCTTTTCTGACTAGTACTTGCTTTTCTTGAGGCGACAGATAAAAACCGCTCTCATCACAATTGAAGATACGTTTGGGGTCTTGGAGAAGTTCTATTAATTTATTATCAACAAAATATTGCCGTATTTTTGAAAACCAGCTCCTAATATTATTCTCCGAAACATTCGCTCTGCATGTTGTGAGAGATTGTGGAACTCTTTTCGAAACTTCCGGGTGGCGAGCAAGAAAGCCATTATACCATTTCTTACCCGGCTGGTCATCTTTAAAAGGATTTTGACGGCCTAAACAACTCTTAATTAATTTAGAGAGATCAGAACCGAGTCTTCGTTATCGGAAAACCGACTTCGCCCAATTCTAAAATCCATTTCACAGATACATTTTTCTGAGAGCTTGTGTACAGTTGGACCTATGTTATGGATTTTTATATTTGTCTTTTAATCTGTCTAATATCGTTGTTTTTGGAATGTCGTATGATTTTGCAGCCTGATTTATACTCATTTTCTTCTCTCGTATATCTCGTAGTGCTTTCTCCATATTTTCCTGCGAATACTTTAACCTTTTCTTATCATTCATGATGATGTACCCTGAAATAAACACATGCAATTTTAAACAGCACACCGTAACCAAAAGCACCGGAGTTGGACGGAAACAGGGGCAGCGAAACAAATCGTATCCAAATTCCGACCAATCCTATATTTGCCTAATAAGTCCTCTAAACCGAAATATATATTAATTTTTTAGCGCGTTTCTATTTCACACACACTTATAAAAATCTAACAGCATAGTAATTATGCAATTATGTCTAATAAACATAAAGTATAAGGTTTTAAAACCAGAGTGGTCTTTTGGAAATAGGAAGTAAACCGAAAAAAAGTGAAAGTTAAAACGCATTTTACAAAAAATCCATTAAAGTCATAATCATTATAAATATATGAATCAGTAAATGAAACGAAACACTCACAAAACAACACGAATAATAGAAAATTAGTTTTATTTACAACGTGCAAAATTTCTTTTACCGACCAAGTGGTCGGTATTCGGAATATTATGATTTTATAGGGCACCTCATTCCGTCCACAATAAATTAGCCGATAAATATATAAAAATAAGCAAATATTTTTTTTATATTGAAATTTTAAGGCGTTAATACACTAATAAAAAAAGTAAAAAAAAAACTTACCAGAGTATTCTTCACAAAAACCCAGATGTTTGTTTTCACAGATTTATGTTTTTTCACATTCAACTTGATATGAAACTACTCCGTTGCGTAGCTTTTGTTGAAATGACAGAGTGTCCGTTGACATTTGAAACAGTTTTTGACAATTGACGTACGATGAGTTATACTAAATTGAATGCGTTCGTTTACGGCTTCGCGATATTTTAAATGTTTTAATGGATAAAAACCAAAATGGTCGGATAGAGGAAGCTAGTGCAAATGGTGCATTTGCGTTACTTGAACATACTATTTTATTAGGTCACCAACAATCATATTTGTTAAAATTATGATTTTATATCATGACAACACTAGTAAAAGTCTGTGGTTAAGTTTATCTTATCTATACTTAGTTGAGTTGTGTTCTTGTAATTGAAATGTTGAGTTGTAATTTGTGTAATTGATAAAATAATAAAATAAGATTATATGTAAAGTAATTAACCGAGTTTCTATTTATTCAAACAATATTGTACTTTTATACATAACTAAACTTTCTTTTTTTAAATGAGTATAGACTAAATTAAACTACAGGGTGTCCGCCGGAAGAGTTTATACTTTGGATTTCGGTTTCGCCGAGTGGGAAGGCGGTGGAGCGGGGAGAGGTATCGTTCGAGCGCGGCATTTTTGCGGGTTGTTTAGTAGCCATGTGTCAGTGGACAGTAGCGCATCGCGCCTTTGCGGTCGAGGCGTATTTCGCAAACAATAATTCCCTCAATGTGGCTAGACGTAGGTTTCGTTCTCACTTCGATATCCGACGATTAAACGATGGCCCATCGAACCAATTGATTTGGGCGTGGGTAAAGAAGTTTCGAGAAACTGGATCAGTGCAAATAAGCGTCGAGTTGGACCTTCAACGTCTGTTACTAGTCCTGAAAACGCAGAACTTTGTGAGAAGGGAAATTTTGCAGAACCCGCGTAAGTCTATTCGGAAGATTGCAGCATCAACGGGTGTGAAAAAGACTTCAGTTCATAAAATTATTCGTAAACAATTAAAATTCCATCCATACAAGCTTCAAGTTACCCAGCAGTTGAAAGAAGATGATTTCATTAAAAGGAAGAATTATGCTGAAGTCATTCTGGAACGATTTTCCACTCCTACTCGATTATGTAACATCTTTTTTAGCGATGAGGCGCACTTTCATATCGGTGGGTACGTAAATAAACAGAATATGCGATATTGGAGCGCACACAATCCTAAAGAGATCCATGAAAGGCCCCTTCACTGCCCAAAGACTACAGTTTGGTGCGCCTTTCTGGTAATGGGATTATTGGGCCTTATTTTTTCGGTAGAGGTGAAACTGTCAAAGCTGAACGTTACTGCGCGATGTTGGACAACTTTTTTATACCGGAGCTGCATCAACATGTCAGTTACAATAATAGGACTCATTTTCAACAGGATGGGGCTACCGCACACACCGCTAGGGTCACAATGACTAAGGTGAGAGAGCTTTTTCCCGGAAAATTAATAAGTCGATTTGGTGACATACCTGGCCCCCTAGATCTCCCGATCTCAGTCCATGCGACTTTTTTCTGTGGGGATATTTAAAATGTCGCGTATACAGTGATTCGCCATCAACAATACAGGCCCTACAAGCAAATATCGAACGCAAGATTGCGGCTATCAGTCCAGAACTTTGCAAGCGAGTTTTTCACCAACATGAAGGAAAGATTGCAAGAATGTGTGCAGCGAGAAGGGCGTCATTTAAGTGGAGTTATCTTTAAAAAATAAAATCCGCGTTATTCTTCTGTAATATGATCAATAAATAACTTTGATAGTACTCATGGTTTATTTTATTTTCATTCTTTAAGTATAAAATCTGCCGGCGGACACCCGTTATAACACAGAGTAGCACATCCTAGAGTAGCGAAGCTACAGATAGTTACAGAACAATACCTTTCAAAAAACAATATTCAAGATTTAGTTTGATATGCAGCAAACACTTTAAAAATGAGGATATAATATTTCATAAAGTCAAAGCTACGCTAAAACCTGATGCTGTTCCATCAATTTTCCCTGTTGTAAGTTAAGTAATAATTTTTTTATGGGTGTAAAATAAATATGATATTATTTGAAACAAAATTTAAATGATTGTCATTAGCATTAACAAAAGTTTTGATAATATAAATAAGTCTATCTACATCTAACCTTATCTTTATTGTCGGATTTCCATAACATCAAGGGTATAGTTTTGAATTACTTTTACAAACTACATGTAGTGTGAATAATAATATATTGCAACCAGATGTATCACACATCTGGTTGCTACGCAAGTGTTTATTTATATTGCATATTAAATTACTAACACCACTAGTATATTTTATGCATATCATTGCAATATTTAACATTCTTTTTTTGTTTTTAGCAACTGAATAAAAAAGTTAATATTTTAAGCAATATTACCTTAAGAGCAACTCAAAAAATGTTCAACATAATGTAAATAAGGTATTATTTTCATTGTCTCTTCCTTGGCACTGATCTCGTATTTCCTGTGATTTATGTATTTTATTATTTTTGTTACAATGTTATAGTTACAATCCATCGAAGCCATCAAGCACTAATATTATGGACAAAGAAAATTTTGAACCAACTCCAGGAACTTCATTGGAGCTTTCATTGAAAAAAGCTCGCCACGAACTTGAAATCGAAGTAGCGAAAAAATTTGAATTGCAACACAAAGTAAAAGTATTATCTCAATGTTTAAAGAGACGAGACAGTAAAATTAAAAGTCTCAGATCTGCTTTAAATATTATTAAAAAGAAGTGCACATACTTTGATGAAGTAAATTCTGTATTAGTCAATAACTTTAACAATATTCATAAACATTTTAACTCCAAAAAATCTGTCAAAACGGTGCGTTATAGTGATGAACTAAAATCCAAATGATTTAAGGTCATCGCTATAACGCACTATATATTGTCTTTGACACTATATTTTTACTCACCAAAAGCTTATCGGGTTGTAAGAAACCACATAACTCTACCACATCCATCAACATTAAGGCGCCTTTTATCAACAAGAGATTGTAACACAGGGTTCATGGTAGAAGTACTAGAGTTCTTAAAAAGTTCTGTGCAAAAAGATGTTTTTCTTAAAGATGTAAGTCTTACATTTGATGCAATGTCAATAAGATCAGAATTAACTTATGACAAGAATATAAATAAATACTGTGGGTACGTCGATTATGGTGGTATAATACACAATGACTCTGAATCACTAGCTACTGAAGTACTTGTTATAATGATTGTTAATTTAATATACTAGAAAATTTAAACCCCAATTGGTTATTTTTTTATCAATAAAATATCTGCAAACATCCAAGCTCACAAGTTAATTCTAACAGCTATTAGGCTCTTGGGTGATATAAATATTACAGTTAGGTCATTAACATGTGATGGTACTGCTACAAACATTAAAACTTACGAACTTCTCGGCTGCAATCTTGCAAATGTAGATAATTTAAAAACTTGTTTTAAGCATCCTACACAAGAATGCATACAATACATTGCTTATCAGATCCACTGCATATGATAAAATTAGCACGCAACGTCATTGCTGAATATTCTCTTAGTTCTGATAAAGAACACATTGATTTCAAATATGTCAGGAAGTTACATGATTTACAGGAACAGGGAGGATTAAAATTGAAAAACAAAATTTCTGCTGTGCATATAAATTTTTATGGATAAAAAATGAATGTTAAATTAGATGTACAAGTTCTTAGTAATTCTGTGGCTGATGCAATAGATTTTCTAAAAGTGGCCACGAAACTTTTCGTAATAGTGAGGCAACGGTAGAATTTATAAGAATGATTGATAGGATTTTTGATATTCTTAATGCTAAAACTCCTTTTGGTGAGGGTTATAAGGCGCCTCTACGATTAAGCAATAAACAGTTTTGGATGAATGCTATCGCGGAAACAAAATCATATTTAACAACTTTAAAAATTGATCAAGAAAATATACTTACACACAGGCGCAAAACTCCTATTCTCGGCCTAATTATTGACTGTTTAAGTATTATAAATTTAGTTACCGAATTGTTATCTGATGAAAAAAATAATAAAACCATGAAAAGAATAAAACCATTATGGTAGATTTTTTAGGCTTCCAAACGGTATACCGTGCAACAGCTATGGAGCTATGTTCAGCTTTTAAAGAGTTCATTAAAGATATGGGGTTGAACATAAATAACCTCATCGCAATAGGAACAGATGGCGCGAACAATTTATGTGGAAAAAATAACTCGCTTTATACGCACTTGAAAGGGGAATTACCTCGATTACAACTAATGAAATGCGTATGTCACTCCCTTAGTATCTGCGCACTAAAGCGTGTGAAGAATTACCATCCTGCCTTGAGTACATGCTTAGAGAAACTCGCAACTGGTTTTCGAACAGTCCACTTAGGATAAAAATGTACGAACAAATATATGAAACGCTGAATAATAATAAAAAACCACCGACATTAGTAAAGCTAGCGCCAACTCGATGGCTGTCGTTTTATGCAGTCGTTGAAGCTAATATAAAGCAGTGGATTCCGCTTAAGACTCATTTTAATATCATTTGTTCGCAAGAAAAATGCTACCAAGCCAGGGAACTAGCTATGATGTACAAAAATGACACAAACTTGCTGTACTTGGTCTTTTTAGCATCATTGTTAAAAGAGGTGACGAATATGAACCTCATATTCCAAGCAGAGAGTGCTAATATTACGAAAATTTATTCAGATCTACATGATCTTTTGATGGCAACGGCAAGAAGAGTTTTTAAACCCACCTTTTTAAGTGCCTATCAAAACGACAACCCATTTATGCAAGATATTGAAGTTGTACAGTTGGCAGTTTTAAAATCCAGAAGTGAATTTGGAAATTCCGTGTTAGAGCTGGAAAGTATTGACTATGGCCACAAATTTGAAGAAGTTGTAAGGGACAGTAACGTGACGGCTAATAAGCTAGGCGAAGTACGGCATAGGTGTTCTTTGGGTTTGATTAGTTTATGCAAAGAATTCGTAAACAGGTTTCCGCATAACGTTCAGGTCGTGCAGGGTCGAAATTGTTTTAATCCTGAAACCGCTTGTTCCTTGCAATATAACCGCCAAAATATAACTGACATGCCGTGGGTACTAGCTGCATCAGATGTTAATCGGGAAGATATTGAAAGTCAATGGAGACGTTTTGGCACAATATCACTTGAAGAAATACCTGGCATAGAGAAAGATAATTTGACACCTGAAATATTTTGGATAAGTATTTCAAAAATGACAAATTCAGGTGGACAATACATTTATAAAGAACTTGCTGAATTTGCATTGCGCGTGTTATCTTTGCCAATTAGTAACGCTACTGTAGAAAGGGTTTTTAGCATAATGAACGTAATCAAAACGAAATTACGCAATAGGATGCAGCTACCAATGTTGCAAGCAATTACACGCGTACGACTCCACTTGGGAGTTAGGAAAATATGAATGGTTAAATTACACAATTTTCAAAACGTTTATAAAAAGCAAGAAAAACAGAACCCTACTGAATCAAGACCAGGAACTTCTTCTGATCCTGGACCGTCAACGTCTAGTAACATACCTTCAACATCAAGTAAAGATGATGATGACGGAGGTATTCTTGAAAATGTTATTTTGATGATGGATGATTATTAAAGTACCAATAGTAGAATCGTATATTTAATTTATGTACATGGATTTTTTTTTTGTAATTAGGTACCTACTTAATACTTTTAATTGTTATGATATTTAGTTCATTACCTATTACCATGTTATTAATTTTTTATTTTAATACATGTTAAAATAAAAAATTAATAACATATGGTAAAATTAGTACGCAACACCTTCGAGGCAAAAAGAATTATATTTGGGAACAATAATCAAGAAATACGATGGGGCTTAATAGTTGCTTTGAATCAACTTCAATCCAGTCAAGGGTTAAACTTTGCCAACAAACTCTCACAGAAGCATATTAACTTTCGAAATGAAATAATGAAAGTTAAGTTAGCCACACAGCTATTAAGCAGAAGTGTAGCGCGTGCTTTAGAACTCTGTAATGAATTAGTAGTATCTTCCAAAATCAAAAATACAGAACCAACTGTAGAGTTCATCTCAATTTTTAATGATTTATTTGATATTTTTAATTCTTGATCAACAGGTAAATATGATTTTAAAAAACCCATCAATCCAAGTGATTCGCCGCAAATTTTAAGTTTTTTAGAGAAGGCGAAAGAATATATTTTGTCATTAAGAATTTATAATAAAACAAAGCGCGTAATAAGACGGCGAATTATAATTAATGTCTCCAAAAAATCCATAGCTGAGAGCAAATCTAAAACTGGTTTCTTAGGCTTTTTGATTTGCATTCAAAGTATAAAACATCTTTTAGCCACTTATGTAACTACAGCCACATCAACAAGGCACACACCAGCCTTAGAGTACATTGCAACTTATCGATTAAGTCAGGACCACATAGAATTTTTTTTTGGGATTATCAGGCGACAAGGTGGTTATAATATACATTGCAACTTATCGATTAAGTCAGGACCACATAGAATTTTTTTTTGGGATTATCAGGCGACAAGGTGGTTATAATAATAACCCAAATACAGTACAATTTAAAGGATTGTACAAAAAAATTTTCAGTCACCTAGAATTACGCAGCTCCTTTAGTGGGAATTGCATTCCTATGGAACATATCCCTATACTTACATGCTCTTCATCTGGTATCGAAAATATTAATTCATCATCGGGACTTCGTGCTTTAGATTTAGATGAAACTGAAAATATTTTAGATATCCCTACACCAAGTGACAAAAGTAGTGAAAACAATATTAATATACTATCCGAAATGTTGAATAGTGAAAATTGTTCAGAGTCAACTAAACAAATAACAGGTTACATTTCTGGTTGGATTGCACGAAAAATAACAAAAGTAAGTAAGTGTGAAATATGTGTTGATGCTTTATGTACTAATAAAAAATTATGGTTTCACGAATTGGTCACAATCAGAGACATGGGAGGTTTATGCTATGCATCAGAAAGTTTGTTTTCAGTATGCTTAAAATCTGAAACTTTTATAAAATCTCATTTAAATGAAAACGGTACCCATATTGTTCATAATAAAGATGTGGAAAGACTAAAATATCATATTTTAAAATCTTTCATAAATTCTAATATATTTGACTCACTTTTGGAACATTCCAAACAACAGGCACCTGCTTTTAATCATCGTATTCATTTAATTAAAATTATAATTGATAAAAATAAATATACAACAGTTCGCCTCCATTCTGCTCATAAAAATAATCCCGAAATAAAAAAAAACTCTCTAAAAGACAGAAAAGAAACAAATTGAATCTTTTCGAAGGCGTATGCTTGTTTTTATTTAAAAATAAATAGTTTTTTTTCCCTTTAAATCATATTTTATTTCTCACCTACCTATCTTAAATAGAGCTTATTAGTCTTTATAGGTACAAACCGCGTCTACAAATTTTGTACACGCGCATGTACCTTCTGTTTCGTTATTTTTTTAGTCTATGATGTCAACAAGCTGTGATTGGTGGTCAAAAAAAATTTTGTTTACATTGAGTACGTAATTGATACTTTTGTATTATTTTAACTTGTATTGAAATGTACAAAGGATGAAAGGTGTATGTGTGTGTTGCCGGCACGACGCGAAACACGTTTTTCATTTGTTTGTGAGTGTATAACATATCTGTTTTATAGAATATCATTGATTTCATCCAAGTTTTTAGCCTTGTTATAATCTAGAATTGTATTGTCCATTGCGCATTTCATTACAAAGCAACTTGCATACTACTAATAAATTCAAAGGTCCAATCCGCACTGGGCCAGCGTGGTTGACTAGGGACCTAATCGCCCTAACATAGGGTAGACTCGAGCCCTCAGAGAGATAACCATTCTAGAGTAAATGTATTCTATGTAACCATTCCTCTGAGCTCGAGTTCCTCGGTGTGGACGTATATAAGTTGTGGTGAAGAACTCTGTATATGATAAATTTATAGACACGACTTTGATTTATTTATGATAAAAAAAATACCTAGTGAAATGTAATTAATACGACATAATTTATTGAAGCCTACCTATAATAATGCAAGTTAAAAATGATTCGAAATAGGTTTATGTACAAATTGTCTTCATCAATTTCAAATTTTCAATTTATGCAGAATCTTAATCATCTAGTAGGTAAATAGGAAAAACCGATTGACGTAGGTAATGAACAAAAAAATGTCATCGTCATCATCATTTCGGACAATAGATGCCCACTGCTGGACATAGGCCTCCCCAAGGATAAATAAAATAAATAAATATTTCTTACAATCACACCAATTAGCCTAGCCCAAACTAAGCACTGTAAGGCTTGTATTATGGGATCTAGGGTAACGGATAGACATACATATATTATACATATATAAATATTTTGTTACAATAAATAAATAACAACCATGACTAATGCACAAATGCTCGTATTCATCATACAAACATCTGCCCTGGATACGAACCTGGGTCCTCAGAGATGGGGACACCTTGAACCCGGCGTACTTGCCAACTCGGCTACGGAGGTCGTCAAACATCGGATCTCCACACAGATCGGTTCTGCGCTGCTGCTACCAAAAATGTGTAATTCATCACAGCTCATATACGTCCCCACCGAGGGGCTCGAGCCTACCCTAACTACGTTAGGGCGATTAGGCCTTAGTCAACCACGCTGGCCCAGTGCGGGTTGGTTGACTACGTACACCTTTGAATCGCTTCGCAGATGTACGCAGGTTTCCTCACGATGTTTTCCTTCTCCGTAGGAGCGTCGGATACATACGGATACGGTACATATGAAATTCGGAACGAAAAACACATTGGTACACGGTGGGGATGAGATCAGGGCCGTCGCTTGGGTAGGGCCGACGGGGCAGCCGCCCCAGGCCCCACGCTTCGGGCGGCCCCGCGCTTCAGGCGAAGCGAAGCCTGAAGCGCGGGGCCGTCCCGCAAAGCAAAAAGCGAAAAAATTGGAGAGGGAAGAGAAAGAGAAAAAGGAGAAGGAAGAAGAAAAGGGAGAAAGAAGGAGAGCAGGAGAGTACAAGAAAGAGCTTAAAATAAATACGAAAGAACCAGTATTATTCTGCATAGTGTCTTTAAGGTTACCGTACTCAAATAATAATCGTAACGTCGTATTATATTATTCGCGGCGCCCTTGTCTAGCCAGTCAATCGCCCCGCCCGTGTTTCAAACTCAAGCTCTGTTGCGATGAGCCGAGCACCGTTGCGATGCGCGCTGCCGCGCCATTGCCGAACCAAGCCGAGCGACGCCGAGCCGAGCCGAAGCGAACCGCCCCCACCGCTTCCCCCGCCGCACCTGACCTGTCGCGGCGTGTCACTGTATTGTTTGGCTGGAGGAGCTTACACGGCGATCATTGCGTTAGATATTATTTGCTATTTTGATCGTCATGTGAAGTGAAGTTTAGCGCTTGTGTGTCAGTAAGTCGTGATATAAATTTAGGAAGCGCCTTTGCCTGGAGGATCTCCCAATTATGGTAAGTAAATGAATGTTTGAAAAGTTTCTTAGGTAGATTTGCCTTACATCTCACCTAGCTTATTTATTTGGAACGATAATAATCTGCTGAGGTTAGCCTCATTTTCCTATCAAACGTGACCTTACAGTGGTCTTGACTAAGTCAAAAATTAAATTAAATAATGTCAGCTTACAAGTTAGTTTACATCGTTCTTTTCAGCCGTTGGATTAGGCGCTGGCTAGTTTGGTTTAGTAACGTGAAGGTACACCTAGATTTTCGCTATAAGTTGAAATAATGCTCACCCCCCCCCCCCCCCCTTCCGGCAGGCGGTTTCCAAATTTTGGGGACCGACGGTAGGATCGCCCCCCCCCCTCAAGACCGAGGTCTGGATCCGTCCCTGGCTGTGTAATATTTATTGTTTATTGTCATCGACAATGAGATTGAAGTAAAACTGTCTTCCCTTGACGAGGATAATATTTCGAGCGCTGTTTAGCAAATTCTAATGTCCTTTGGCACTCACAGACTTGCCTTTTCCAGGTCTCATCAAAATGACAAGTCGTCAGAGAGACATAGGGCGCAAATACGAAAGCGGCGCGGAAAAAGAACGTGCCAAAAGGAAAAGGGAGGCCTTCATAGAAACTCAAAGAGGCGCCATAAACAAATTTCTACGACCTGCTCATCTAGAATCCAAATCTGGCAGCGGGAACGTTGAAGACACATGTTCCAGTTCTACCGGTGACGGTGAGAGTCACCTGGCAGTCGTGAACCCTCACCAGCGGCTAGTGCAGTAGGACCCTCACTGGAGCCACCGATAGTCTCGGAAGATCCCGGTAATTGGCCACGTCATATCGATGCTAATACAAAGCGTATTTTGGTCGAAAGAGGCCCTCCGAAAATTACAAAGCCATACATTTTTCCGAAGAGCGAAGGCCGCGGTTTCAGCGAAGATTTTTGTCGCTATACGTTGGTTAATGGTGAAAAGTCCGAGAGATCTTGGCTTATTTACTCCAAACAGAAAGACTCGGCTTACTGTTTTTGCTGTCGAATTTTAGTGATCTGTCTAGGCACGACACTCGAACCAGTGCGTTGAGCAAGGAAGAGGGCTTTAGAGATTGGAAGCACTGCTCAGAAAGGCTTCGGAAACACCAATGTTCCCCGAGCATTTCAAACACTTTGCCGAGTGGACGGAGCTTGAACAGCGTTTGGCTAAGAAGTCAACTGTGGACAAGGTAAACGAAGGAATAATTGATCGAGAGAGAAAAACACTGGCAGGATGTGCTCACAAGAATACTCGCTGGAGTCCAGTACCTGGCGGAAACGAATTCGGCCTTTCGTGGCTCTTCATCCACTCTGTACGAACGAGACAACGGGAATTTCCTGAAACTCATGGAAATGCTGGCTACGTTTGACCCTCCGATGAGAGAACACCTCCGTCGCGTCAGAGACAAGAAAACTCACGTTCACTACATGGGGCCAGAAATACAAAACGAGATGATTTCGTTGATCGGTACGTAAACATATTTCAAAGGGAGCACGGAGGCTTGCCCCCAATCCCGACCCACAAAAAGTCTCGACAAAATTTAATAATTTTTTTTTTACAGGAACGGCAACAAAGGAGAAAATTTTGGAAGAAGTGCGAGCTGCGAAATATTTTGGCATCATCCTGGATTGCACGCCTGATATTAGCCACCAGGAACAAATGACGTTGGTACTCCGCTACGTCGATATGACCGGTATTCCAAATATTGTTGAGCGGTTTGTTGAATTTTTTAAAGGTAGATGACTCGTCGGGTGAGGGTTTGACGGATGAGCTGATAAATGCTTTGGAGAAAAATAATTTAGAAATTATGGACGCTAGAGCTCAGGATTACGATAATGGATCCAACATGAAGGGCAAAGAGAAGGGCGTTCAGAGCAGGGTTAAAAAAAATAAACAAACGAGCAATGCACGTGTCGTGTTGTGCTCATAGTTTTGAACTTGGTACTTTGTGAGATGGCTTCATGCCACAAAGAGGCAATGACTTTTTTGGAGTTATTCAGCGTCTGTACACTTTAGTTTCTGCTTCGACGAAAAGGTGGGACATTTTCAAGGTTTATTGTACCAATCTAACATTGAAACCCTTGTCAGATACTCGGTGGGAAAGTCATGTCGAGAGTGTCAAGACCGTAAGATTTCAACTGGGCAACGTTTGTAGTGCTTTGGAAAAAATAGCTGAGACTACTAGTGATCCTGCTGTTAGGTCTGAGGCTTTGTCTCTTGTAGAGCACTCCCTAAAATCGCTCGAATTTTGTGTTAGGGCTTGTTCTTTGGTATGACTTATTGCAAGCTGTCAATCGCGTTAGCAAGACGTTACAAGCGGTCGATTCAACTCTAGATACGACATTGCAGCATCTGCAGGGCCTTAAGTCTTTCATTCAAGATTATCGAGAAAACGGTTTTAAAAAGGCGCTCACACACCGCGAGGGAACTTGTAGAATCTTTAGGCTGCGAGTCAGAGTTCAAAGTGCCTCGAATCAGGAGGCCTAAACCTCAACTTGGGCAAAAGCGTACCAGAGAACCTAATCGGTCGGAGGAAGTTAGTCATCAAGAGTTGCAGGATGAAGCAGAGGAGAAATTTAGGATAGGATATTTTCTACCTATTCTTGACGTTGCCTTAACTAGTATGTCATCGAGATTCGAAGAGATAGAATTCTACGCGAGTAAATTTGGGTTTCTTTTTAACCCGTCCAAGCTATCTGATCAGGAAGATGAGAAACTGGAAGAGTTTTGCAAAAATTTAGCAATCTATTTGAAAGATGGAGATTCAGAGGACATTGATGAAACAGATTTCGTTGCAGAGATGAAATCATTTAAGTATGTAGTGCCATCTAGCGTCACCACTGCACTAGGTGCACTGAGGTACTTGGGCCCCATTCGAGAATCATATCCTAATCTAACAATAGCATTAAGAATAATGCTCACAATCCCGATGACTGTTGCGTCAGGGGAGCGGAGCTTCTCTAAGCTAAAAATTATCAAAAATTACCTGCGCTCGACGATGAGCCAGGCCCGGCTTAATGACCTGGCTATGATTTCTATTGAACGGGAGGTAGCTCATTCTTTGAGAATGGATGAGCTAATTTCAAATTTTGCGTATGCCAAAGCGCGCAGAGCTCCATTCTTGTGAACTATTTTGCAATAAATTGATTTCCTATACAGCCACGTCTTTCATTCTATCAACGAACAAATCCTTTCCCAACAAATGCAGGAAAACGCACTTTTTATATACCTCAGACCCGCGCAGAGATTATATGTACAGGCCCCGCGCCCCCTTTTTGCCCCCGCCCCGCAAAGTCTCGCGACGGCCCTGGATGAGATCGCGGGCCTCCCGATTCTATGCGGCGCACAAACCAGTGCCGAGACCACAGCGCCACCGACGCTCTTCAGCTGTTATTATTTTATAATTTCCACAACTTAAACATTGTTTGGTGTGTAAACTCAATTTTTTCATTTTGCGCACATTTATAGCAAATAGGTACCGCTCTAATTATTCATCCAACTGGTTTCCTTCTAAGAGCTACTTTCCTGCTAGCGTATTTATTATATGTAAGTATATATTATTGTAACGAGTTCATCGTTTGTTATTTTTTTGTAAAATTAGATATTTGCTAAATCCATGAAAGTATGAAATAAAAACATTTGTCCCGATGACCGAAATAATGTGTGGATACTTTAGTATAAAGAGACACCATCCTCTAATGTAGCTGTACTCTTCGGACCGTTTTTGATGCGCTTGTAAGCATTCCAGTTAGGTATATAAGTTCCTTGGACCGAACTAAAGACGTTTCACTCACTCACTGCACATGCGCATTGCGTGACTCATTTGTATAGTATAGTGTAAACATATATACTATGTTTTTTATGGTATGTTTTCTGAGTTGTGGCAACATTGAACTAGGGAGCGATTTGGCTTCCAGCCAGTGCCTTCCTAGTTCCTATGCGATGCATTCCAACTGGGAGTCGGGAGCTGACGAAATAATAAAGAGAACTAGTTCGCTTAGGAGCAGTGAACTGATCTGAGTGATAGTTGTGTGGATTTGGACATCGATATTGATCGGCCGTGGCTTTGCGGATATCCTGCTGGATTTCCAGACGATTGCGAACATCTTGCAAAGTAACAGTATATGGCGGGACTCTAATTGGAACATGGTCACCTGTGTCTATATGATGAACTGCAAACTTGGTCGGCCCTCCCCCTGCTTCAAACACAATTATGCAACAAAACATTTAATTCGTCTCGCTCACATGTCGAAAGATTTACCCCTTCGTCGTCACGCAAGTCAACTGAAGCTATTGTAGAACAAATAATATCGCTATTAATTTCAAAATTCATTTTGTAAGAAGCTGAATTAATTGTATACATATTATTCCTAAAGTCTAATATCATGCCCAGCATCAATCATAAATTCATTCCTAACAACGAATCAGTGGTATCCGGTAAAACGATAAAAGAAGTTGGAATAACTAAATCGTGAATTGTTACATTAACGACTGCTACCTCTGCCTCAAAGCATTTTACAGTACCATCGGCTAATTTTATTTTGGTATTTACAATTTGAAACTCCTGTCTATTTTTTACTAACAATTACTTTAAACTAACAAATAGAATGTTTCGCACCAGTATCAATAAGCACATCACCGTTTACACCGAAAATATTTATTGAAAGACGAGGTCGGCCTCGTGCATCAATAGAACTTGCACCCATAGGACCTTATTATTAAAAGCGACTTAAAATTTAATCCAAGGCTTAAGCCTCGGCTTAACAAAATACGTATTAATAAACGCGATTTAACGTTAAACCGCGGCTTAAATCGGTGGCTTAGCAACTATCAATTTAAACCGCCGAAGTACTAGGTTTAAGACGTTAAACCGTGGATTATGTTTTTTTTTTCTATGTTACCTATGCTAGCTGGCAAAATCGGATAATTTCAATATTTTCAATCGAAATCTCTTGAGTATTGTGAACGAAATTAAAATTTTGTTATTATGGAGGATGAACTGAGGGATTTCGAAGATTTAGAAATATTGGGTGTGTTTTCAAGGCGTTCAAAGAATTATAGAGTAAGAAAGAACCCGTTAGAAGTATATGACGAGGAGGAATTTCGACAGCGATATAGATTTTCAAAAGCAATCGATCCCGATTCCCGACGAGGAGATCCATACCTGCAGATCTTCAAATTATGATGGCAATTCGTTACTGGGGACGCAATGAGATTCGTATCGCACATAACCTATAGCTAATATTATGAGGTGGACCGACGATTTGGTGGAGATCGCAGAAAGGTGCTGGTTACTAGCAGCTCAGGTCCGATCGGTGTGGAGATTCTAGAAAAAGACCTATAGAACAGACGGATTCAAACGGTGGGCGAAAACTGTGAGTAATACATCAGGTAACTATATGTATTAGCGGAAAAATGTAATTTTGTTATGAATTCGAAAGATAAGAAATGATCAGAGACAGATTGGTGGTTGGAGTGCTTAGTCAAAAAGCAAGAGAAAAAATGTTATTGAGAACAGAACTCACTCTGGAAGAGGCAAAAACAATTGTGAAAAATGTGGAACTTTATGAAAAACGAGGAAGCTTTGGGGCTAGTGACATAAACAATATGCAAAAAAGTTTTGGTAACACATTGTCTTCCAACAAAAATAAGAAAGAATTGCTATGTTGGTTCTGCGGAAGATCAATTCATCAGTCAAGAAAATTGTGCCCTGCATAAAATTCAGTCTGCATGAAATGTAAAAAAAACTGGTCATTTTGCTCGCTGTTGTAAGTCAAGAAATATTCGCAATGTGCAAGAAATAGAAGAAATGGTAATTTTTCATTTGAACTCATATGAAAGTAAATACATATTCATAGATAATCATCATCGAGGCTCATTGACTTTTCTTATAGACACGGGAGCAGATATAGTGGCCATACCTGAAGATTATGTACAGCTTGGCAAATAAGAGTTTGATGCGGTGACAGATGGAACTAATTATTATTTGTAATAGCAACACTGATTTGTTTACGATTTGTGGTAGTTCAATTGTCAATTTATCGGTACAATAGCAGTTAATGTGTATTTTAAATTGTTTATCACTTCGATTCAACTGTTACCCGACGATAATGAACAGAACGATAAAAAGTGGCGCTAGAAAAATTATTTATAAAGTATTCTTGCAATGTTTGAAGGAATCCGAGGCCGGACAAATTTTGTCTGATATTGAAAATGCTTTTCAAAGAACTGCTGATATGACAGGTATTTACATAGTTTAATTTCATTTGATAACTTTAAAAAAGTGATCTGTTTCTTCTATATTAATTGTGAAATTGAACGCTGCGGACATAAATACTTGGTTTTCCGTAACATGTTTCCCGCATTTTTAAGGTTATGTTATCAACTTTGTTTACATGCGTATTGAATTAGATTGATACTTTTAGATAGAAAGTAATTTTTTACGGGATTGTTTTACAGGTGTAAGTGTCAATACAGTAAAAACAATTGCAAATGAAGGGCAAAATAATAATGAGATTTTTTCCACACCTAGAAAACATAGAACTGGGCGTCCAAAAAAAAAATTAGATAATTTTAACTTTGTGTGCCATTAGACAGAAGGTTCATTTCTTCTATACTGTGAAAAAGCAGGTATTTGCTGATCAATATTAACCATATGTGATATTACTTGCTTATTAGTGCACAGCAGGTGAATAATGTTTATACTTTTTTGTTTTAGGTGCCTACTCTTCGTAGTCTTCTATTTGAAATAAGACAGGATCTAGCATACGACGGTAGTCGTGAGCATCTTAGAAAAGTATTGAAGTGTCTGGGCTTTTCCTAAAAAAATGCCAGAATGACAGAATTATCTTAATGGAAAAGTGAACATAGCGGCTAAAAGAGAAAAATATCTTAAAATTATAATGGAAAATAGAAATCTACCAGAAGAGTTGCAAAAAGATATTATTTATTTGGATGAAAGCTATGTTCATTCGTCTTACAAGCTTAAAAGTGTTGGCAATCAATTAATATAAGCGGTGTCACGCAAAATGTGTCAAAGGGCAAACGATTCATTATTGTACATGCTGGTAATGAGAAAGGGTTTGTACCAAATGCCCTACTTATTTTTAGTGGTACAAATAAAAATGAAGATTATCATTCTGATATGAACAGAGCAAATTTTACTAAATGGGTTAAATGAAAAATTAATCCCAAATTTAAAAGAAGCATCCATAATTGGTAATGGACAATGCGCCTTATCACTCAGTTGTTTTGAATAAGGCACCAACCAGTGCAACAAAAGTGGATGACATAAAACTGTGGCTTTTAAAAAACAACATACCTTTTGATACTTCTCTGCGAAAGCCAGAATTATTACAAATTGTAAGACGTCATAAACCAGAACCTGTTTATGAAATCGACGAGATTTTGGGAGAGCATGGCCATACTGTGGTACGGCTGCCTCCATACCATTGCGACCTGAATCCCATTGAATTGATTTGGGGCATAGCAAAGCATAAAATTGCTGCAAACAATGTGGGATCTACTGATATTAAGGTTAGGGTCATTAAAATTAGTTATTGTATTGTAAATAAAGTGTTTATTAACATTTGTTGTAACATGTGTAAATGTCTGTTGTAGGCAGCTGCCGAAAAAGCATTCCAAAGCATTTCTGTGGATGATTGGAAGAATTGTTGTAGACACGTAAAAAAAATTGAAGAAGAATACTATGAGAGGGGTCGAAAATTGTACACAGACATTGAGAGTTTTGTCATAAACGTCCAAGATAATAGCAGTAGCAGTGATTCATCAGAATCTGAAGATGATTTACTACACAGAAAACTCTAGGCATAATGCGGAATTTTCTGGAGTAGAATATCTAGATGAAGACATTTTAGAGTCAGAGAAATTGTTTGATATATATATTTTGCTTCATGTTAAATTGCTGGAGAACTGGAAATGTCCCAATGAACTGGAGGCGCGTTGGTCATCGTGCCCTTGTAGAAAGAAGAGTGTTCTTAGGGAATAGTATGAATGGAGCGTTAGGAAAACTTCCTGGCGCCAAAAACATTCACAAGAAGGCCCAGCTTTGTATATATATTTAAATAAAACAATATAAAGTTTTGTGTTTAAATAAAGGTAAATTTTGGGTGGTCTTTATTTCTTTATAATTAATCACCCCATTTTGTAATAAATTTCGGAAACAATGCAGTCTCTTTCTAATAAACAAGACAATATTGTATATATAGTCAACAGTACTCCACTGGTAGTTCAGTCTGGTATCCATTTGTCTCCCCCGTAGAAATGGATACCAGACGATGGTAGAATTTTTCTGTTTAACCCTTTCGAGATTGCGATTATATATATGTATGTAAATCATTATACTAAAAACAAAATAACTAGTGTTACGGAAATTCTAACAAACAAATACTATGCATTTATTTACATATATTCAAAAGTATCATCATCATTTTAGTCGTTCTATACGGGGTGAACACATTTTTAAGCAACAGCGCCTCATTTTTTACCAAACTCTTTTTTGCCAAGCTGTAAGCTTGTAACGTGTTACTTTTTACTATTGTTTTCAGCACAAGTAAATCATCAAAATACTTTTAATTTCATTATTAATTTACAAATTTAATTCTTGTTAACATATTCTATTTTCGGATTTTGGTGACAGATATTTTTTTTTTGTTACCTTTTAAGTGGAAGTAGGAGTGAAGGGATCGGAACCTGTACAGCCTCAGCATAAGTGCAATTCTTTTTTTTGTCTTAATTTATATTTCATAAGACTTTACTTATAACAAGATGGACATAGGGACAAACATTTAGTTTCTGTATTCATTTAATCAGCATACATATGGTGTTTGAGTCTGTGATAGGAGTTTTTAGTTGGGGTTGTAATTTAAAACTTAAATTTAATATACGGATCTATGGTTGTAGAGATTTGATAGGGTGAGCCATAGACTGTAATAGTAAACCTTAACATATTTTCATAACTAATATTACCTAATATTATCTATTAGGAGTTTACTTACTAAAACAAATTCTTTTGTTTTGGTTTATTAAAAGAAGTTTTCGTTTCTTTCTCCTTGTTGGACAATTCCGCCTTTTCTTCACTCGGTGATACTTCAAATTCGGAACGGGACGGCTTGATCTATGGTGATCCCTCCGCGGCTATTTATTGGTTATTTCGCAGTCTTGGCTGTCATTTTGACGTCGGCGAGGAGGTCGCGAAAGATGGGTCTTTCGGCGTTCCTCTCCTGGCGGATGTGCCGCTTTAGGCCTCCGTGAAAACAAATTAGTTTTTTTTTCTTTTATAATATGTCTTCTTTTTAATATTCTTTTAAATATCGGCCTAATGCCTAATTAGTTTCGTGTGCAGCAATCCCAGATAATGGTGAGTTGTATTTTCATCTTTTGTTCAACTTTAAAGATTTCCCCACATGTTCGTGGGATAGAAATTTTCATGTTTTATACATGGTTTAGGTATACCTCGGTTCACGGTATACTCTCGAAATCATCTCAAATATAGAGCGTTGGTGCCGTTTCATCCCAACGTGACTTCATACACCCAGCCATGCGGTGATGTAGGTTGTCTTGTTTATCAACGGAAATCCCTGCCATCACCGATGGAATCCCAACTTATAAGGTGACCTCTTACCATTTTTACCGTATTGCGTGTGTGAACCACCGTATTTTGGAGGAATTAATTTTTCTTTTGTGACATTCACCTTGGTGACGTAAGGAGGATGGCACAGCTCAACAGTGAACTTATAAAAGTGTAATGTGTGCAACATACCGTGCCCATTGAATGGTGGACGATTGTATATATATATATTATCTTTTTTTTGATTTGTGTTTAAATGTTTTAACATAAAATGTTAATTATAAACTTACATATATAAACCTCTTTGTTTAATTTTATCACCTAACCATTTGAAGGTCTGTTTGTATTTATGTGGAGGCGCCCATATCATTAATCCTAAATATCTACATATATCACCAGGTCGGTTCGATTCCGATAAGGATTATACCCACACCCTGATCTTAGCTGGCAAATTTCTTTTTTCTTAAATATCATAAAATAAAACGCTACAAGCTAGCACACATTATCCAAGTTACACAAATGCAATGTGACAGTGAGGGAACCAGATGGAGCTAAACTGGCAGTTATAGGGGTATTAGAAGCAAGATTACAGTTTAGTGATAAAATATATACCGGTAAGATATACATCATAAAAAACTTAAAAAATCCAATATTAGGCATACCAGCTATAGAAGCTATGAACATTTTGAGAATCCGTAATATTAATAGTCTTGATACCAGTAATGTAAATATTCAAAAGGAATTTTCTACTATTTTTGACAACTTAGGGGTATTTAAAGAATCATTTGATATAAAATTAATTGATAAAAATAAAAGTTATGTGCAATATGTACCTAGAATAGTCCCTATTCCATTGTTAAACAAACTGAAACTAGAAATACAACGTCTATGTGATTTAGGTGTAATGATAAAGGAAGAAGAACCAACACAATATGTATCTCCCATTGTAGTAATACCAAAAAATGACACAGTTCGTATATGTGGTGATTATACAGAACTAAACAAAAATATTTTACGTCCAGTCTTTCCCATACCTAAAGTAGAAGTGACATTAGCAAGATTAAAAGGGTCGCAATATTATTCAAAAATTGATGCCACATCTGGTTTTTACCAAATTCCACTTACAGACTCTGCACATTTAACAACTGTAATTACACCTTTTGGACGTTATATGTATAGGAGACTCCCGTTCGGTTTGAATTGTGCACCTGAATCTTTTAATATGAAGTTTTCTCAAATGTTTGAAGACCTAGAAGGTGTCTTATTACATGTCGATGACGTTTTAATTTTTAGTAATTCAATAGAAAACCATGATAGATTATTAAGAATAGTGTTAACACGTTTAATAGAAAAAGGTATTACTATAAATAAAAATAAATGTCAATTTGGAGTAAAAGAAATAAAGTTTTTGGGTCATATAATAAATAGTCAAGGGATCAGGCCAGATCCAGAGAGAATTGTAGCTATATCCATGTTTTCAGAACCTAAAAATAAAAAAACAAGTAATGCAATTTTTAGGGATGGTTAATTTTGTCAGTAGATTTATAGAAAACAAAACTGAATTATTTATTACTTAGAGACAATGTTCAATTCAAGTGGGATATATGTCAGCAAAATGCCTTTAAAAAAATCTCTCTCTGTTAGAACAGACGGGCTAGGCTGCAAGTGCTGACGCAATAACTCACTCGCGGAACTATATGATAACTCCGACGGTTTTGTAGGACTCGATAAATTAACCAGTAGTTCGTAGGCTTCATCTCCCATTACCGAAATCAAGGTCGCTAGTTGTAATTCATCCGAAATGCCGTTAACTTTAAAGTACATTTCAAGCCGCTCCGCGTACAATGACCACGCACCCGTTCGTACATCGAATTCACCGATTTTCCCGATCGCCATTATTTATTGCTTAAACGTATACACTGACAATAAGCAATCACACACGTTCTTTTTCCTCGTCGCCAATGTAATGTTTGCACGTTAATAATGAAATTAAACAATTATTTTACTGAGGAGCGTATATTCCACTGCGATCTTAATCGTAACTAACCTACCCTCCACCTGGCTCTTAATACTATTCTAACGATTTATATGCTACCTACAACATACACTACAACTGAGATGACACTTTCTCAAATATCATCTCGAATTTCTGCTGACTATTGTCAGCGAAGTGCCAGGTGTTATTACCGAAATCAAATACTAAATTGAATTCTTTTAGAAAATTAATACCTAGAAGGCTTTCATTATTTTCCGCCTCAGGAAAAATTAAAAACGGAACACGTTTTGTTTTATGGTTAAGTGTCACCTCAACTTCAGTGGTGAGTACATTCATTTTTCTACTAATCCCATCCGCCAGTTTAATAAATTGCACTGACGGCACGAGGGAATAACCTAACTTTTCCAGGAGAGCGTGCAGCGTGTGACCAGCGATGCAGCTCCGAGCTGCTGAATCTACTAAGGCGATGCCATGATTCCCGGAAATAGTAATATTTAAAATAGGACGACGAAAAGATGACATGCAAGACATCTGATTCGATTCACTATAAAATGTACAATCTATATTATTATTAATATTATTATCTATATTGTTACAATAATTAACATTATTCTCAACATTAGTTGTTACATTCAATTTAACACAGTGTGATTGGTCTTCACAATCATATTTTACATAATTAAAACGGTTGTTTTCTTTACCGCTATTTAACAAATTATCAAAATTTTGACACCTACTATTTACATTATCAATAGTACAGTCACTATTTTCGATGATGTTATTTTTAAATTTCCTATAGGCACCGTGCGTAGCGATGACCCTGCCATCTCGTGACTTATATCCGAAACTTTTCCCTCAAGTGTCAAAAATTGTACTGTCAAATCATGGAAAAAATTCTGAATATTCGTGTTAAATTTTGCTAATTTAAGTTATCAAAATGTATTGTTGTATTGCTGGATGCTGTAATACATCCAAAAACAACTCCAAGGGTGTAAAATTTTACTATTTCGCTAATAATAGTACTCACATGCCATGGCTTAGGGATAAAAGAATTAAATGGATAAATGCAGTTGTAAAACACACGTAAGTATGCATTCAAGTATTTAAAAAGTACTATTTGATTTTATTTATATAAAAACCACCAATTTTGTAGGTAATTATGATTGAAAACAGTTCAATTTTCGATGATCATTGAACCTAACCAATAACCGTTGTTTCTTTCAGTAAACATCCAAATAAGTGGTTCCCGTCTAAAAATACTACCATCTGCAGCGCCCATTTTATTGGCAACAAGAAATCAGAAAATCCTCTACACCCGTCGTATGTACCTACAATTTTTCCTGGTGAAGAAAATATAAAAAACTTGGATCAAAAAATTGAAAGATTTGAAAGACACCAACATCGAATGCAACGAGCTGGATCAGTGAAAGAAGAAAAGTCCTGTAAAAAATTTAGACCTGAAAATAGTAAGGAACTTGAACATCAAAAACCATCTAGTCGAAGTGTTGGATGTCAAAATGATAATATATCATGTGAAAATGAGATTTACACCCCATTCTTTTTATGTAATTTATTTAATTCTAATGGTGTTTGCACTGCTGAGGTCCAGTGTAACATTATATCGAAAGTAATGGCACATAAAAGTTGTGAAGCAAATATTGTTACATCTAACAAAGTTATGAAAGATTTTAGTTGTGATCCTATTGACCAACATTCACAAATTCTGCTTTGCCCTGGATTTCATGGGATAAGTTCAATGAAAACGGATGAAAATTTTATTAACACAACAGGGGTTCCATTTTCAATGTTTAATCTACTCTTGAATTTACTTCCTGATGTCAAAATCAAGTTCATAAGTAAACAAAGAAAGTTACTTATTACACTGATGAAACTGAAAACAGGATTACGTTTTTCAGTATTGAGTGTTATATTTCAAATAAACAGAACAACCGCACATAGAATATTTGAAACCTACTTGTTTTTGTTACACTCTGTGTTAAAGAAATTCATTATATGGCCCTCTAAATCAACTGTTCAAATTAATATGCCAGAGTCATTTAAAATCTATTATCCAAATACTCGTGTCATAATAGACTGTACTGAGATTCACACAGAATGCCCTCCAACAGTTAAACAAAGGGTTCAAATGTACTCAGATTATAAACATGGTTATACAGTGAAATTTTTAGTTGGTTGTACTCCTTGTGGATTCATAAGTTTTGTATCCAAATGTTATGGAGGTCGCTCTAGCGACTGTTTCATAACAAATCATTGCGGAGTGACACATTTATTGGAGCCTGGTGATACTGTTCTTGCCGATAAAGGTTTTGCTGCTATTAAAACATCTGTTGATAAGAAAAAAGCTGTTTTAGTTATGCCGCCGTTTCTTCATAAAAATCAATTTTCACCCGAGGAAGTAGAAGAAACGTATAAAATTGCTTCATTGCGAATCCATATAGAAAGAGTCATACAGAGGATTAAGCAATTTCATATTTTTGATCAAATACCAATTAGTTTGTTAAAATATAGAGATCAAATAGTTTATGTTGTTTGTGCGTTAGTAAATGTTGAAAATCCAATTATTAAACAATAAATGTAATACGTACTATTTTAAAACAACATTTGTTTGAAACTCCGCTTATAACGTATTTTTATACTGACTAACATTATGTAGTAATTAATAATGCGTAAGTTATAAACAGATGAAATAAAAACATTTTTTTATCTGAACTTCAATTATTTTATTTAACAAGTATTTAACAACCTACTTGATATAAAATAAATACAGAATTATTTATCATTTTCTTCTAATACATTGGCATATAACTTTGGTAAATAATAAGTGAAATAAAACTTTTCTAGACGAAGAACTAAGTTAGATAAAAACATATTATCCCTTTTAATAGACACTAGTACACTTCCCTTGGGAGAATATACATACAAATCACAGACAGGTATACTTGTAACATACATTTGCATCTGAACCTGTGTATAAATTGAGTGATTTTGTTTCAACTTTAAACCATTCTCATCAAATTGTAAATATTTTACGTTTGTAACTAAATTATCTCTTTCAATTACAGGTTTATTTGAACATGTTGCAGGACACTTAATTTCTACTAATTTTTTTCCCCTATATTATTGCCACAAATCACAACAGCGTCTGGAGAGCAGCTCAACCATGGCTGGTGGATATTTACCACTAAACCAACCTTCAATACTTCACAATGTAGAAAATACTTATTTTTATATTCTGTTAAAGCCACTTCTTCCACTTTCTTGCCGTACTTCATAGCTGATGTTTCAATGTTTTTTGTACTTAATAAATCATTTATTACTCTATTAACATCAAAACTATCACCCTTTAACTTATGTGCATTACTTGCTGTTATTCTCAATTTTCTTTCCGTGTACCAACGAGAACTGTTTGCTTGGTCAATGGTTTCAAAACAAATATTTGGACCAGAATCAACATTACAACAAACTTTATCATTATAAAAGTCATATAAATGTTTTGGTAGTGTTAGTTCAGAGGAGTAATAATAAATAGCAAAGCTCTGCAATGTGAAAATCTCTAGCATTAGATGGTTAATTCTTTGATTTAATTGTGTTTTTTCAGTAATTCTTACTAAGTCAACCAATGCTTCTGCTGCTATAATTTCTTTCTCATGTTTTTCTTCTAACTGTAAAATTTTGTACAAAGGTGTATGAGCTAACGATTCTCCTAAAGTAGCTGTAGAAAGATCCTTTGATTCTAGTTGTTCCATCAAATTATTAAGTTTAATACTTATTGGTGGAGTTGGAAATAACTCTGCCATTGTCACTCCTTTATCATAGCCCAGTAACTGTCGGTACGTTGGTTTGCCCCATTGTTGTGCATAACTGGTTTTCGATTCTGCACTTTCTGCAGAATTTACGTAATGCACTAAGGCACAGACGTGCTTACACTGTCCTGATAGACCTGCCTTGCATTTACAAGTTGCACTTTTAATGTTTCTATTGCAATCAAGCTGAAAGGACAGAGATAAAAATTAAAAATAGAAATAATGATTTTCTAAAGATATTGTAATAACAATTAATTTAAAAAAGGTACTTACTGTTATCTTAACATCATATACATTTGAAATTTTTGTCTGAGCAACAATTTTGCCAGTTAATATTGTTTCTTGTTCTTGGCCAACTGTTTCTATGACATCAAAAACATGGCCCGACTCGAATAGCTTTTGGCCTTTTGATATATTTTGACCACGTTGCCGATCATTGTTTATTGGTAGAAAACCATATTTTATAATTTTAATCATTGTATTTTATATTTATAATCATTGTAAAATCACATTTACAGACTAGACAGTGACAACCAATGAGTCTGGAAAGTTTCTTTTTTTACTCGCACGGTGTCTCTACTGTCGGGATTATAACGCCATCTATAGTTTCCGCACGGTGCCTATATGTAATATTATTATTAAAAATACAATCTTTTTTACACACATTATCATTATTAACATAGCTCTTAATTTTATTATTCTTATAAAATCGCTTTACATGTTTCTGCAAATCAGTTTTATTAGAAAATATTTTACTACTATAACATTTGTCCGCAAAACCGTTACTAAAAATCCCTGCGTCGCGCACAAGGTTACCTCTAGAGTCGATATCACTGTTGCTAACCGGCCGCTGCGCCACAGCGCTACGCTCGGCGAGCGGCGGCGGCGCACGGTCGGCATAGGACAACGGCGGCAACGGCTGCGACGCCTGCGGGAACCCCCGCGGTCTTAGCATACGATCCGTACAATTTTGAGATGACACAACTGAATAAAACGCACTATTAACACTTTGTGGATTACATTTGGCACATTTTGATTTTATAACATTAGGGGCTCCACAGCCATAACACTTTACATCACTTTTCACTTCATCACTTTTAGAGCTTAGCTTTGTACAATTATCTTTACTGTGTCCTGAGCGTTTACAGTATACGCAGAAATTACGCTTTGTTGCTACGGGCTCTGCACACGAAGTGGGGAAGGTGGGGTAAGATGGGGACTTTAAGGCATTTTGTAAATAAAACTTTTAATTTTTTTTGCACAATGTAGGAACTGTTATTAAGAAAATAATCAGTCTTTCTTTCTTTAATTATAATCAGTCAAAATAAAATATAACAAGTCTTCTCATAGAAATATCAATTTAAACAAAATAACTAAATCTCCCCATCTTGCCCCACCTATAGGGCAAAATGGGGTACCCCTTGGGTAAGATGGGGTATAGAGATAATAAATAGAGTTTTAAGCAATATAAACCGGGGGAGTACTTTTTTCTTTGTTTATAACTCTTAATTATTATCTGGGTACCTAATATCGATATAGTACTTGGTTTTGGTTTTGTTTTTTTTTTCTCAATTTTATGTAGGTACATCAATACTTTTCAATCAAAACCAATTGATTTACTCAGATATTTATTTATTTACTTATTACTAAAATTAGCTTATATTATTATAATATATGGTAAGAAAGACGACAACTAGCATTATTGTAAATACACAGTAAACCTCTTTACTCTATACATTTGGTCATACATTTAGTAATAACACAGTTGCTTCATTCTTTTGCCACATTACTACTATTAATCCTTGTTACAAACAGTGCTTGTAGTACAAGAGTACTTTCAAATCACTATTTCATTACTGACAAAGTTGTGTTTAGATTGACACAAAAGTGTGAAATAAGGATATATTTTAAAATTAATGAGAAAGTATAAAATTTTGCAGTAGCTTATAGTCTGTAAATTGTCCACTGAGTTTTCTTTTTTATAATTAAGTACATAAAGTAAAATAGTTATATAACTCTGTCAAACTTGTATGATCTACTCACTTACATTAAATAAATATTTTTTTTTCATATACTCAATTCTTACACATTATCAACTGTAAAACTTGAATATTTACTACTTGAAAACCAAACTTAAATTGTTTACAAATTTTCAGAACAGCAAAACACACAACTAACACAATGATGACCCGCAGAGCAACAGCTCTATGCACAGAGCAGAAACTGAGACAGGCCTTAGAAGAACTAAAGCACACAAAAGAAACCTGCAGTTAACTTCTCAGAGAACGGGATGAGAGTGAGATAGAGATACAAAAAATAATTGCGAGGAACACACAACTCAAGTCTGAGCTTTCTCAACTACATGCTCAACATGTGGATGTTCTCCAACACCAAGAAAATCTGAATGAGACCATCAGCTGCTATGATCAACAGTACAGCAGTTATGAAAGGACATTGCAACGAATTACAGACCTGGAGAAAGAGTTGAGTGTAGCAAACAACCAAATTGCACACTATAAGGAATTAGAGCAGTTACAGGACACAGTGCACACTGAGAACCTATATCAAGAACTAGTGGGATCTCCAGGAGGACTATCTATGCTGTACCAGCCACTTTCAACCAATAAGGATAACTGTCCACATGTCAATAATTTGAATTTTGATAATTCAGTTCAGTGTTCTGTTGAAACAGGAAATTTAAAGCTTAGTAAAAATAAATTTAAAAAAATATGTTAAGGTCAGAAAGTATATTTTAAAAACTAGGAAACTGATAAATAAAGAAAAAACTTATTACAAAAATGTCAACTTCATTAAAGAACGCACCCAGTTATTGGAAAAATTAGATATTTTAAATTCGATAATTAAAGAAAATAGATTTACATATGAACAAAATATAAATTCATTAAATAGTAGGTTAAAAAATCTTCAACAGTCATTAACAAAAAATGACAGAAAACTATAATAATTCAAAAAAAACCAGATAGCTGAATACATTCTGGCCTTAAAATGTATGTCTGACACCTCCACTCTCGTAGACAGACCAGCTAAATCTTTGTCACCAAACTGTAGTTTTAATGAAAATCGCTCAGTAGGAGAATATCAGACTTATCAGTCTGTTTCCTTAGACAGGACAATCAGTAGTAAACCATCTGAGCAGCCAAACCATCTAAAATATGTAATTATATGTGATGAAATTGGCAAAGATTTGGGTTGGTTGCTGCAGAGTGAATTTGGTAGGGATACAATTAACTATTGCATGCCAGGTGTTACAATGCACCAATTAATGACAAAGTTAGATACTCTTCAGATTGATATAAACCAAATTTAATAATTCTAGTTGGTAATAGAGGAAATTTAAATAAAAAGACTTGGTTTCTTACTATGACACATTATGTTGTCTTAATGTAAATAAAATAGTAATGTTTACATTACCTTATAGTAAAAGCCTGTCTTATGAAGAGAATAATATTAGATATAAGTTGAATTCAACATTGAGTACGATGTCTCAGTACAACTATAAAAAAATACATTTAATTGATATTAATAAATTAATATCTAAATTGTATATGACAAAAGATAAATATTATCTTACTTCTTATTATAAGAGACAAATAGCTTTATCGCTATTATATTATTTTACACATATAGCCAAAACTTTGGCTAGTACATCTGCTTCTATTGAGCAGGACAATAAAATTAGATTAAGAACGTCTTTGGAATTTGTTCCAAATATAACTAATAATATCAATTGTTTAAATTAACAAATGAGACAAAAGATAAAACATCTTGCTATCCAAAGACAAAAGATAGGTCCAATTGTTTAAATTTTGTTCATCAGAATATACAGGGCTTGTCTGGCAAAGATTTAGAAATTAGTTTATTTCTTAATTATGAAAGCATTGACATATTATGTGTTACAGAGCATTGGTTAAATAGCTCGCAGTTACCTATGATAAATTTTGATAATTACAGAGTTGTGAGTTCATTTACCAGAAATACAGCTATTAGAGGTGGATCTTTGATAATTTTACATAATTCCCTAAAATGTAAGGAACGTAAAGACTTGGCATCTTATTCCATTGAACGAACAATAGAATTATCATGTGTGGAACTTGAAAAAATAATTATTATCTGTGTTTACCGGCCCCCTCAGGGAACTACCAAGAGTTTGAGTCTGTTATGGAGGAATACTGAGAATTATTTGTAAGAAAAATAAAAAAGTAATTGTTTGTGGAGACTTTAATATAAATATATTAGACATGTCACAGCTGTCTAGCAGATATTTAAATCTATTTAAATCATTCAATTTAGTTAATGTCTTTGATGAACCTACTAGAGTAACACCTACGTCAGCCACTTGTATAGATAATATTTTTTGCAACAGTGATGTTACTAAAAAATCCATAGTTAATTTCATTAATTCTGACCATAGTGGACAATTTGTGACTATTGAGCACCATCATGCACCATTGGTCCTTGAGGTTACTTGTAGGCCTATTACAAAACACGGTGTTGAAAAATTTAAAAATAATGTTAATGATAGAATTTATTCTTTACCATTAGATGATAGTAACCCAAATAGTTTATATAACAGCGTCTTTAATGTTATCAAAAGTGAATCTAGTAAAATATTTAAACAAAAGTCCATTAAGATTTACACGAGTAAAAAGAAATTCAGTGACTGGGCTACACCAGGTATTTACAAAAGTAGGAGAAAATTATATGAGCTATATGGCCTAAAATCTAATTCTAGGGACCCTGAATTTATTGAGTATGTAAGAAATTACTCTAAAATATTTAAAAAAGTCTGTGTTACAGCTAAAAAACTTTTTATTGCCAATAAAATTAATGTTTCAAAAGATAAAGTAAAAACTGTTTGGAAAGTAATAAACCATGAAACAGGGAAAATAAAACAAAACGAACATACTTATTCGCTAAAGGTTAAGGATAAGTTAATTCAATCTGATAACGAAGTAGCCTCCGAATTTGAAAGGTTTTTCCACCAAATACCTATAGATACTACTTGTAGCCTCGGATCATGTTCAAACGGTGCGGTCGCCCTCCTTGAATCAAATGTAAACAAGATTAAGGAATCTTTTCATTTTAGACATATTGATGCTGAATTTATCCTCAAAACTTTTAAATCACTTAATAATAAGAAAACAGAGGATCTGTGGGGTATCTCAACTAATATTATTAAACCAATTATCTCTGAAATTGCGCCTCACCTAGCCCTAATTTTCAATAAATGCATTGATGAGGGGGTCTTTCCAAATCTTATGAAAAATAGTAAATTAATTCCACTTTACAAGTCTGGCGATAAGAGTGACCCTACTAATTTTAGACCCATTTCTATATTACCAGCCTTGAGCAAAATCTTTGAAAAGATTATTTATAATCAGCTATCATCTTATTTTACCCTTAACAAGTTATTTCATTGCAACCAATATGGTTTTACCAAGGGTAAATCCACTACAGACGCTGGAATTTCACTTTTAAAACACATTTTTGATGCTTGGGAGGGCAGACAAGACGCAATAGGTATTTTCTGTGACCTTTCTAAAGCATTTGATTGCGTAAGTCACGACACATTAATGAGGAAATTAGGGCATTATGGTGTCTCTATCAAATCACTCGGCCTTATTAAGTCATACTTGTCGGATCGAATACAAAAAGTTGTTATTAATAAAACTGAATCTGCTGGAACTTCACTAGTTATGGGCGTGCCTCAGGGATCAATATTAGGTCCTTTACTATTTTTAATATATATTAACGACCTTCCTTACTATACAAGCACTTTATGTGAAACAGTGCTATTTGCCGATGATACTTCTCTTGTTTTTAAAGTTGACAGAGGCAGCAATTATTCGGACGAGGTAAATAGTGCTCTATCAAAAGTTCTACAATGGTTTACATTAAATAATCTTTCATTAAATTCGAGAAAAACCAAATTTGTTAAGTTTTCTATACCAAATGTAAGGCAGGTTAATACACCCTTAAATATTAATGGTGAAGTGGTATCTCTTGTTGAGAGTACTAAGTTTTTAGGCATACACTTAGATTCCAGATTACAATGGTATACCCATATTGATGCTCTGTCAAGCAGACTTAGCTCAGCTGCGTATGCTGTTAAAAAAATAAGGCTTCTAGCTGATGTTGAAACAGCAAGGTTAGTTTACTTTAGTTATTTTCATAGTGTAATGTCTTATGGCATTTTGTTATGGGGATCAGCTGCCACTATTGAAAGTATTTTTTATACTACAGAAAAGAGCAATTAGAGCTATATATAATTTAAGACCAAGGGATTCCCTTAGGGATAAGTTTAAAGAAATTAACATTTTAACATTGGCGGGGCAGTACATCTATGAAAATATAATCTATGTACACAAATATTACAATAATTTCATTAAGAATAGCGATGTTCATAAATTAAATACAAGAAATAAAAATAAGCTTGCTGTTCCAAATTTTAGATTACGTAAAACACAAAACTCATTCTTGGGGAAATGTATAACTTTTATAACAAGTTACCACACAGTATTGTTAATCTACCTTTTAATAAACTTAAAACTCGAGTAAAAAAAACTTTGATGAGCAAAGGATATTATCGAGTCCAGGATTACTTGGATGATCGAAGTGTCTGGGACTAAAAAACCCTCGCTCGTTGAAATAAACAAATTGTTAATAAATTCTTAGGTAACTGTGTAACATAATACATGTATATTTAACTGTACCTATTATAATAACCTTTTGTTAGTTGTATAATACATTATTGCTAGTTTTTAAATGATTGTATGCGCGTGTCCTGCGGTTGATTTTTTTTTTAGTGGTGCTAATTTACACGGGTGCCTGTTTTTGGTAATTTGTATCCTTCTGTGGCTTAAGGGTAGTCATACTCTCATTAAAATCTCTTCGGCAGTGTCGTGTGAGGCGGGTCGTTACGTTCCCTAAAACATGGTTGAGCGAAGCGATGGCTGGTTCATGCGTCATGCTCGTGAACGGGTGCTGCCAGCGGAGATGAGTCTGCTCTTTGCTATACTGGGTACTACTCGTATTTATTATAATTTTAATTTAACTTTAATATATTCTTTTAAAACTGTATGACACGGCATTCCTAATATAGGCATGTTTTCTAAATATTTTTTTATTAATTATACTATGTAATGGAAAGTGACTTCATGAATTATCAATATTGAAGTCATTTTCAAATTGACGACTCTGTATCTATTTAATACAGGGAAAAAAAACAGCCCTTGCTGAGTTTCTTGCCGGTTCTTCTCAGTACAAGGTCTCCCGCCGTAGATTTGCGAACCGATGGCGTAGCTTTTCGACATTCACAAGTGCTTGTAACAGCCCAGACTGAATAAATGATTTTGAATTTGAATTTGAATTTGAATTGAAGAGTCTTCGCAAAACGGGCAAGTATGGACAGCTTTGTCATCGTTATCGTCTACACCTGCACAGCCACAATGAGCCCATTTCATCCGCAAGTCTGGCATGTGATCCATCCTTCACTAGACTCTGAATATAGGCCTTGACAGTACAGACATTCTGTATCTTCGTTATCTGATGTCTCAGCGCCATCATCAGCTTTCTTCTCTTTTTTAGATCTCTTGGTTGTTTTTTTTCATTTTCTTTTTGTTTGTTACCTTTGGTGTCGACTTCTTACTGTTTTGCCTCTCTTCTAATTCTGCTTTATATGGCGAAGCAGTGACAATAGCTGCTTTTCCTCTTCTACGAACTTGTCTAGGTCTTTTTTCGGCCATTCGTGGATAAGGCATTAACTGTTTCGGGCTTACCAGCCAGATTGAATGAAGTATCCAAAGAATCATTTGCTGGTGCTTGCTGAACTAAATTTGAGGTTGTAGGAGCCACTAGATCTACATTGTTTGCTGAAGAATTTAAGGCAGTGCCGGTGGCCATTTGAGGATCAGGAGATGACGGTATTATTGCTGAAGGAACTGCCAGTGTTTCTTGTGAGATAACTGCAACAGACGGCGTGGGAGTTATATCAGCTTCGGGTTCCTTTTCAGCGTTCAATTCGATTTCAGTGGCCTCTGCAGCAATGAAGTCGTCTTCGGTAAAAACGTGTGGATTGTAAGGTGAAATCCCACATGTTTTAAAAGCATTTATTGCAGTTGACATTGTCGCAGCCCGAATAAATGCTTG